>DWQT01004023.1:0-11716 GCA_018244895.1 Myscelus amystis hages | reverse complement strand
GAACAAACAAATGTGCTCATCACACAAATGTTTGTCCTGGGTGGGAATCGAACCCACGACCTCCGGTTTCACAGTCAATTATAATCAGTAATTATGATTAATGTATGAATTTATGATGCTTAATTGTATCATTTTACTCTTTTTAATTTCGTTACAAGTCTCTTAACTCACTCGAACTGCATTTTAAGAAGCAAATAACGGTAGTCGTAACGAGTGACAGCCATGTCAACCCTCATTAACTAAACAATGTTGTAAATGTCCGCGGTTCTTGACATTGTACGACGCGATGAGAGTTTTATTTGATGAAGCCGTTGCAAATGTATCTCATTATATATTATGTACATATATATGTAGCTTGGTAATAACGACTGAAATATATATGACTAAATATGTCTAAATATATATGACTAAATATGTCTAAATATATATGACTAAATATGTCTGTTCAGAATCCTTTACATCTCTTATGTATATTAAGTTTGACATCTCTTATTAGGATTTTACATTTTAGAAAGTTACAACTACAAATATGCCTTTTTTGCCATTTTTACCAACGTATGAATCACGGAAAGTGATTTAAGCAATTGAAACTGTTTAAGCCTGGTTTTAATATTTGACTAATCGGTTTAGTTCAATACACATGTACATATACCAATACAAAAAATGTATGTGTACCATATGTATAGCGAAACCTAAAGGGAAACTAAATGTTAAATGCTCGTGACCAATATTCTTTAGGCGATACTTGAAAAGTGAAAATACCCGTGAGAGCAATTTGCTAGTGTTAACCCTGCCAAAACTGACTCCACCTCTGGGCTACGAAAGTTGCATTCAATATTCATTGTTGACAATTTATCAATTTAACTCTTTTAAAAAAATATTGTCATCTTTCATTATCAAATATTCATTGTGTGATACAGATCTGTTTCCAGAATGATAAGAGGAAAGTTTAGCAACACAGTTTAGCAACACTGGCCAAATACAATATACTTTGTTGTACACTAAATTCTACAGACGAAATCATAAATAGCTAAAAGTGTTTCGAAAAAACAAAGAGGTTTTTGAAATTTTTTCACATTGGCGTCGGGGACCATCAGACAATCAGATTAGAAGACAAGTAAGTTGTTAAACAGTATTTTTAATAATTTAAAATTTGATATACCTCCTTACTTATCCCCTAATAGGACATCCCTACATAATCGATAAGGCCGTCCGTTCCACGCTACTTTGCAGTGTTTGTGTAAAAGTATTGTAATGTATTATAGCCATAATGATTCATAAAACGTAACATGTCTATTTATAAAAATTGTAACTGTCGGAATATAAAAACAAAAAAAAAAATCACATAAACAGAATTACCCGTGGGTTTCAATATTCAGAGCAATATTTTTAAAGTTTTCAAGAATTTCAGTAGCGAGTAACAAGCTAGCTGTATTTGATGTTTACAAAGCCATGGTTCAGTGTTCGTTTGTCGCGTGCCGCCGGCTCCAGCGGAGTGCCTGTTTGTAATAAACATACACTCGCACTAGTAAATGTTACAAAAGTTATTTATCTGATACGACCACGGATGTATTTTCTATGTAATTTTAATTTAATATTTGTATGCCAATATTGGTACAATAAGCGCGCTACAATTACTAATATATTACATCTGTATAACCTTATTGACAAATAAACATTTTTGAATTTGAATTTGAATGTATTTTTTTAAATAAACGATCTGTTGACGCCTGCAACAACCGTAATTAAAAATTGATATCAACTTTGAACGTCGATGATAAATTACAACATTAGTCCAATGTGACTACTAAGAGTATCTTTATAATAAACAGATTATGAAACATAATTAATAATTACAGAACTGATTTCAACAATCTATGAAGGTTTGCTCCAACTTCCAACTTCCATTTTTTTAAGAGGAGCCTTCTTAATATTCCGAGGTTTCTTCAGCCTATTATAGTTATCTCATCGGTTCGTGTTTTTATCACAGTTATATTCTAGATAGCTAAGTCAAATGTCACTGGTGGTAATAATGTCTATGTTTTATCAATCTTCATTGTTACACTATGTTGAGTAATATACAGTGAAGCATTAAAATATCTCTGTCTCGATACTTATTATTACAATGCCGTGGCACTACTTGAAGAAAGTATTTGAATAAAGAAGTTCCAACAGCTGCGACCGTTATCTTTGAAAGGACTCCTAGAAAAACTTTTTAGAGGATACTCTTGGAAAACTCTGACATTGCTACTTTTTGTAACCTAAACCAGATAAGTATGACTCACGGAAATTCGCCATAATATTCTATTCCTAATAAATGTTGACTAGATACTTGATATATGTTATTATTAAAAAGTAGTATGTTATTATTAATTAATAATAAGATTTGAATAATATTGAATGTTTATATGCAATTTTATTTAAGTAAGTCAATTTTATGTAATATCAATAGTATCAAATGTATATGTTAACATAAATATTATATTATTTGTTGAACATAACATTATTTGTTGAAATAAAATGAATTACAATAGTAACATCAATTTTTTATTTCCCTTAAAGTACGAGGTGATATAGATTTTCAAATATAATAACTATAATTTAAAAAAATACACGCTTTTATTGCTAATCGAACTAACATCTCGAAACCTCTATCTCTCTTACTCTCCTATAAAAAAATCATTAATTCTGGCGTTCCTAATAAGGAGAATGGAAAATTGTTATTGAAATAATGCATTGTCATCTATCCTTGATACGTGTGCAGTTTCAAATTAATCAGACTTTGGTAAAGTGTTGAAAATGATGCTCAAACATTTTGTTACATACATACATACAACCCAATGTAATATAAGCGTGTCAAAATACACCTTAATAATATCTAACAATAGTACTATAAAAAAGAAGCAATACCAATGTCCTTTAGCCATTCATGTCGTATTATAATACTAATGTTTACAAAAAAATGAAAGAAATTATATTTAAAACCGTAGCTTTTAATATTCGTTTAGCTACGTCCTATAAGAGTATAATATAATACACAAAATTTTCTAAGAGAACTTGCTTTTTAAAAGTGTTAAAATCTTGGTTCATTATGTTGCCTCAAGCTTGACGTCAAATATAATAGTATTTAATAATGATATAATATGTTCATATAAAGCCTATATCGCGTTTAATTAACTTCCGATCAAATATTAAACGAGAATTTCTAATTAAGTATATCTTGCCGGAGATAAGTTTCAACAAAGCCAGTTAATTGTTTCGAACACTGACATACGTGTACCGTATTATGTTGGTATAAAAAAATAACTCATTCCCGATGTCTGCATCTGTTCAGTGATGGTTTTCGTTTAGTTGCAATAACAAGTTCTATGCAATGCTTTGACACAATGAATGCAATAATTGATCCGCGATCAATGCGACTGCACGCACAATTCTCGCAAACAAAGCCTCTATCTATTATTGAGAGCGCTAATTTTACGTTTGAGAGCACCAACGCACAGAAATAAATACAATTTCAGCAACCATAATACTTCGCCAACAATTTATTGCGGTAATATGTTACGTGCTTATATCATTTCGCACTCTCCGGATTGAAAGAGCTGAGTTCAGTGAGGTCTGGAATAAAGACTGGGTGACTTAGGGGTTCATACTACGCTGGTGTTGTCACTGATATAACAGATTGCTCGGTCGCGGAGTCTTGATTTCCCACAAGATTGCTCCACGAGGCCAGGCACTCGGCCGTAGCTCGCTCTGTTTCTGCTTCAGTTATTACGTCTCTAATTTTCAAAATTTCCTACTTCATTTCATCAATCTTGCCTTTCATTCGCCTAAACATTTACCGCTCGCAGCGTCTTGGTATTTCTCTGAAAGTGAATGTATTGTTACATTATTTTTATTATAAGAACTTATTTTGGAATCTAAATTGAATTCGAGACCTCAAATTTAACGTAAATTAACGCATTTCAAAGTGTAAAAATTCCGATGATATCTGTAATGGAGCACTTACTCTTGTGTCGGAAATGCCTCGATCGAAAATATATGGGTAAAAAACCACTTGAAAGCGACCGGTGACTATCTTTAACTGCCACTTCAGTCAGATTCGCGATAGAACAGGTCCTCTTTCAACTGATTTTATCACATTTTTTTATACCGACTACAGCGATTTCTGAGCTGAGTCACATTTTGTACCTATTATAATTATATAACAATTTTTCTTATTTAGAAATTAATTTATTTTTATCAGCGTAGCTGTTTCATGTACAACATTTTCATAACATTGCATTTAGATACTGTGTAACACTCGTATAAGACACATGACTCTACAAATTTAACAAAAACGACATTAACACTTAACAGCTATAGAAATTGAAGAAGATAATTCAAAGATAATTTATTTTTGGTCTGTAATTTAATGTTAAAAGTAATCGGTAATCATCGGTAAAAATATATTTGATAATATCCCGCACCAACGACGTTAAATTAATGTAAATAGGCTGACGTCAACGGACGTAATAACGTTACAAGCTGTGTTAATTGACGCGAGGCTTTATTTTTTTAATACAATTTTCAGCAAAGTGTCACATGAATTCACTGTTTACTACAACATATCATTCAGACGCGATCACAATTAGATAAAAGTCTTTGAACTTTAACGCGCGGCGCCACAACTAGAGGCGTAGCGTTATCAGCTTGTACCACCTGCTGCGTTTATTCTGATAGGCTTGAGAAACACATACTCGTACATACACTCACATACAATATAACACACAACAAATCAGACTAAATTATAGTCTTGTATTACGAACGAGGATAGAAAGTTAATAATTAATTGGGTTTAACATTTAAATTTGTTCCAAAGTATGTATAATGTAATTTAAAATGCACGTAAGCACTCCCAATGTACATAAATCAAAGGAAGGACGTAAAGCATCAATAGTGAAGCACACTTGGGATTTAAAAGGTTCAAAGAGAGACCAGTAAAATGTATTATTCAGAAAACGTCGATAATCACTTTAGTGAGATGAAAACGTGGGTCATAAAATTTAATGCGAATCTCGAGTGTAGTGGCACTAGAGAGGCCAATTATTACCTCTTTCGAGAACATTAAACTAACGCGATAGGAAATGTGATAGTTGAAATGTTGTCGAACTCGCATACGTCTTGAGTAAATAATATACACACTTAAAAAATCATATTTGCCACTTACTCGTACTATTTCGTTTATGCGTACTAAATACTACTGGGAACAAATCTTCTCCCTAAGCGAGGTGGCATTATTATATCGATTCCTTTATGACTTTGACTCAATTTCAACTCTCGAGTTACCAATTATTAAAAACAATTCAGCTTTAATTGTGTACAGAATCGGCGGCTGTGTTAAATAGAGGCGTATTATATTAGTAGGTGTATATAATTTTTGAGCGTCGCCAAAACGAACGATGCCTCTGGACTGAGGATGTTCTTAAAACCTTCGGTAAGCGATATCACAATAACAGTAAACCATATCATTTATAATGATTACCTGCGATAACGACCAGGATGCAATGTGTAGGGGCGTCGACTTCGATTAAAATAAATATCGCCAAAAACAATATTTTCACTTCATTCGTTAAGAGTTCTAAATAAGTTTGAACACCCCTTATTCCTATCTCTTCAACTTTTTAATTGGCAGACCGCACAAATTGTAAAAATCAAGTGCTCTTTCGGCTTAATTAAATATTCTCCGTATTCTACGATACGCGAATATCCTATCTCTTATTTAGGGTAAATTATGACGATTGTTTTTGAAGTAATTGTGTACAGGAAACAAGTAATTAGCATTATAAGTAACAATGAAGGCGAATCGTAAGAATCCATACTAATTATTGTAAGAGCAAAAGTAACTGTCTGCCCAACTCCTAGGTGGATTGTGACAAAAGTTGATACAGCTATAGTTCAAAGCCTAGGGTTAAACATAGGCAATTTTTTTCCGATAAATATATACGAGTACCTAGAGAAATTTCATTGTTTACAAAAATGACAAAAATTCGAGTTTTGAGCATTTACATGGCCTACGCGAAATAAACCTTATAAGAGATGCATCAATTTAGAGACAAGAATCTTTAAATGATAAATTGTATGTTTATTTCGAAACATTTTATTTTAAAAGCGTAATTTCAAGATCTTAAACAAGTATAAGTCCGTATCGTATCGTATAAGGGCATAGCTATGTATGGCTACATAACAGTTAATAAAACGTATGGGACTGGATGTTGTCACTGGATGTTGGAGGTAACGTTTGCGGCGAGATATGGTAATGACAGAGGACCCACTTAGCTCATACATCACATATACGAGTACATATATTTATGATGTATGATAGAATTTGGCTATTAAGCTAATGGCTTCATAGTCAAAATTGAATAATTAGGTACGGTAGAGAGTTGCCATAATATTATTTAATGATAATGGAATAATGTATTCTAAATGTAACTAAAAATATAAAGTTACTTTCATAGATAATCAAAATAGTTGCATCTTATTTTGCTACTGTATGGTTATTACAAATACCTCTTAGAGTTACAAGCATACGTAAAAATATTCGTGCTCAAAGTTTACTTGCGTAGTATTTTGTGAACAAATTTGAGTGCACTAAAGTCGCTACTACAATGTTGAAGAACACTTATTTTACACAAATGTGATTGAATGTATACGTTTTTACTTTAGAAGATTATCTCACATTACGCCGATGCAAACGCTACTAGTAGGAACTAAGAAAATATTTTCTGCGCAGGAATAAATCTCATTGTAGGGCGGATGATAGTTTAGTAAAGTACTGTAAATATCGACCGATCCTGCTCGTTAGGAATCTTCTTTCTATGAAAGGACAGTCCCTTAAAATTAAATTTAGAGGGCTTTCACTGTAATGTAATTATAAACTCGTATTTGTATAGAGATGTCTACGCTTCGAGGAAATCTATATCGACACAGCAAAAACATCTGAAGGTCCCGGCTTATTGCTACGTGACTTAGGAAATACAAAACCATGAGTACTAAAATGTATATCTATTTATGTGGTGTATTAGAAAATGTTACACCCTAGTGCAGTACAACCAAAATTATAGACGTAACCCTACCCCTCTGAAAACGCATGGATTGCTTTTGTAAGCGAATTTTACACACTAAACCACTTACAATACTTTTATACATCTGCTGTCTTCTGTGAAACGTTCTGAAAATGGAAAATGAATTAATATTCTCATAAATATTAAAATGCAAACTGAACACTCGATAAAAGTGAATCAGCAATATTGCTGAATCTTGTTTCTTGTTTCTTGTTTTCGCTGCAGTGTAGCGAATGGTTTTTAATTACTTCAAATACTATAAAACTCATAATTTTACATTTTGTTCTCATTGTCAAACAACAATGTTACGATTGTACTCGTAAAATCAATATGAATAATAATTATGCATACATATGGAAATTACTTATAATGTATTATACATACATATGCACACGTATGTATGTATTATACGGTATGTATATGCGTGTATTATATTATCACTGACTCCAGAAAATAAAACAGTTAATTGTGATTGAATAGATATCAGTTTGTAATACTTAAACGAATTCAAAAAATTAACTTGACTTTATAAGGTTATGATATACCCATATGATCTTGTGATATTGCATATAAATATGGTGTCTGGCAAAACTGTATTACATTTAACTCTTATTGTTCTGATTATATAAAAAATCGCTTATTAGCAGTGTGATCTATGTCCGCCATTTGTCAAAGGTTTCTGTATCGTTTACAATTTTTATCATTACGTTATGAGAAAATTAACTGAAACTATTAACAATTACTTTCGAAAACATTCTAAATATTTTGCTTAATTTCTTACTACAGATTACACTTACATTTAATGGTATTTCTGAAAAATAAATTCTATCGGGCAGGTAGTTGGCTTCTGCAGAACAAAGCTACGCGACCGCCCTCCAGAACAACGAGATAAGTGAAAGAATATGAAAATCTCATTCTTTTATGAATTATTTATACAGCTTGGGACATTATAAAGGGCATAAAGAAATAATTTCATTCCGCGAAGCTTAGCCGGTGGGTTCGTAGCATTTATATTTGTTAAGTATTCGACCGCGGAGCTTCATTTAAATTATGCAGTTATTCTTAAGTTATGAATTAAGAAAAACGTTGAATTGGTTTTGTGCGGTGTTGGACGACTGTGAAGAATAGGATATATAAAACGTTTTTGTATTTTATATGTAGTACAACTGCCTGGTAAGTTGGCAATGAATTCCAATGTTTAATAACCATGATTTTTTAACATTACTAAATTATTCATATCAATAAAGAGTTTTTAAACAAGCTTTTCTTTACGTATTCTAAAAAGAAGAAGATACACTTTAAATGATATCAAAGTAATTAATCTATTACATTACACGATTCTTACAATAATATACAGATTGTTCCAAGATTAGAACCTGAATCCCACTAGAACACCTAAAAATATTCACTTTTGTTTTTAAAAATGTTTTGTGAGATTAATTTATTTCGAATTTGTCTTAAGTAAACTTGTTTCGATTATTACAGACATCAAAACCTATAAAGCAAAATGAGGGCGCCCAAGCACGTAGTTCACGCAGAGTTAGAAAGTACACGATGTATGGTATATGTAAGGCCGGAATATCAATTTGGTCGGCATTCTTTTTGCTCCCTTCAGGTACATTAATACTTTACGCACTCATGTCAAACAATAAAGGTAACATATAGAGTGGAATAACGATTTTATTATAAGTGGTGAAGAAATGAATTCAGGAACTAAAGACACCAAAATATATGTTCATCGCAGCAGAATTGGCAATGCTTTTGTCGTAATTTTAGTGCATGTACTTGTTTTTTTTTTAAATTTGGGGTGGATACTCAGTAAATTAAAAAAAATACGTAACATATATTTAGTACAGTATACCAAAGCTATACCATACCATGGCTTATCACGTTCACCGAGCTGTCAAGTCTTTGGGAGTATTTATTAATAAATTGTAATGACTAAAGGGAAATTCGTAATGCTGGATAAAACTATTAACAGCGTAAGAATTACAATATAATGAATAATAAAAAATAACACTTGAGTCTTAGCTCAGGTCCTTGATTATACTACCTTCTGCACGCAAAATTGTACTTTCTTGCAATTTATTTTGTTACGCAGATAGAATGCATAAGAAAATGAAACCATTTATTGTATTTCAAAAAGTTTGTCGTGGTATCGTATGATAATCAATTTTAGGTAGAAACTCTAATTCCTGGTGTCTGTAGAAACAAGTATTTGACAATTGAGTTATGGCAGTATCAGCTATTATTATTATATTTCGGAATATTGTCAGACATAGAATCTTAATATTACAAATCACTTAATTAATATAAAAACTAAAAACACCAAAAAAACTAAAGAAACGTAATCTCTGGCGTATACTTATAATTTTTTAAGAACTTCGTCTCAACTATACTCATATCTTCCACAAAATGGAAATGTTGTCTATGTCCACTGACAGATGCACTATGACTCAAGTGGTATTTTAATGGTTATCGTAACGCTACAGTATTTTATTGATATCAAGTACACCTCCATTACCCATAATATTAAGCACAGTTTTCTATATATTCGTATTATTTAACATCAGGTTACCATACCTCCTTGTACTACTATAGATCATGCGGTGTAACCATTATTTTAAACTAGAAAATTCTATTTCATTAAACGCTTAGTGTGGTCCACTTAACGTCAGTTCGCGCATCCGCATTTTTAGTTCATTAATTTAAAAAAATACTTCTAAAGGCAATTAATAGGACAGAGCGGTACACTAGTCTGCGTTCCACCCCTATTTCGATATGTCGAGTGGAATATAACCGAGAAGCTTGACGCATGCATTTTATTTTCACTGCAACCCAGTCTGTTAATAGAATGCGCTGCGTAAAAGTGGGATTGGCTTTTCACAGATAAAAACAGATAGGATGCCAACCTTCACCTATATAATAGGTTTTGAACGTGATGTTATTTATTTAGAAGTGTTGTTGGTTTGACTCTATTATAATTAAAGTTCTATATTAATGAGCTCAAATGGTAGCGTTCAAAATCTTTTTATGTATCATTTGTGTCGATGCTTGCTACTATATACTGACATAAAATTAGCTAAAGAAAAGCGCATGGTCCCCAATTAAAATATAAGACAATTTTCTTGATTGCAATACAAAGAATCACGCCATGGAATGTGCTATGAATAAATTGTAAAAACCGCATCGACTGAGGGAGAAAGCTAGGGAGCTCAGTCTGACTTCTTCGTCAAAAGGACGGTGCCGGTTAGATACCGCAGCTTGTAGGCCTCTCTCGTACTAAACAGAAAATAAAATGACCGTGACAGACTTGTGACTACTAGAGACATGTCACGATTAGAAAACTGTGATCGCTTAATACACGAACATAATTTTTTTGATACCTTTATTTACTGTGCTTTATGTATTCTGTTCAAAAAGTAAACCAAATATGTACTAGGATATATTGAAAGAAAAAATTTTCCACCATAAAAAACTATGCGAGTGAAGTTTTTCAATGACTGGGGCTGGATTACTCGTATTATTCTATATGAGTCCATGAGTGACGGATTTAGAACAAGTGCGAAGCGCTAATGAAAGCTGACGAGACAAGACATGATTAGGATCTATGTGTACGATATGAGGAGATTAAGGTCGATTAGGAAACATTTATCTAGTTTTCTTTGAAATGTCGAACCCACACACATTTTAATTGAAAGCTTCTAATTTCCATCGCTGGCACAGTGGCGTAGGCGTGAACAATATCCGGTGGGCTCGGCGGCTGTTTCCATTTGGACATCTGTGTGATCGGATAAAGAAGGGATTGGTTCCAGCCGTTCAAACTTCTACCTATATAAGGCTCGAAGATAAATTTACAAAGCTTCAAAAAATTAAAAAATTTACGAACCATTCATACGGTATACCTAGCCGATGTGGTAGATACATGAAAACTGATTGATTTTCATTATTTGTAATATTTATCTATTTAAAATTTGCTTAAAATTTAAATGCTTAAAAGCCATAAAGCGCTACAGCGATTTATGTTTTTTAAAGTATTCAACATAGTAAGCATTGTCCGATATAATTCAATAAAATTTAAAAGAAACGTCTTTTTAAAAAAGTTTAATCGACAGTAAGCCATAATTGGCATGGGAAATGCGCAAAATTTTATTCAAATTCTTTTGGAGAGACTATGTTGTGTCGTAGGCACAATCTTCACAATACCGTCACGCGGTGTGGGAAAAGAGGTGACTTTTGTGACTTTTCAAACGCATTCTAGTCATATTTGCGAAATAATAATGGACCAATATATTTTTTACAAAAAACTTGAAATTACTCTGTATAATAAAAATGCTATTGGACGCGAATATCTTGTACACATTTTCAATATTGACATTCGATGAATACTGATAGGAGGTTTGATAACGGATCTGAATAATGGATGCTGTTCTATAAGCACTTTAATAGGTCTTTATGGCAGCCGTAACGTTGAAGGCTGTGGAACGATGTAGCAGTATTGCTTTCCATAATTTCACGAGAAGTAGCGGTAAGGGCCTCACAATAGAGTGATTCTATGAGAGAGTTGTACAAAATCGGAAACGTAGTATAAAATGTATTCCTTTTGCGACCAA
>DWQT01004022.1:0-11717 GCA_018244895.1 Myscelus amystis hages | reverse complement strand
CGTGTTCACACAGAGACATTCGATGTGTACACTGAGTGTACGGTGTATAGTGTCGTAGTCTGAACCGGCCTTAAGGCGTGCAGATTTCCTCACGATGTTTTCTTTCGCCGTTATAGCAAGTGATATTTAACGAAGCTATCACTCCTAGTAGTTTGAAATTTACCCTCTCGCTCCGCTGGGACTGGGTTCGATTCCAGCTTGTTACGTTCGATTAACTAAAAATTTAATTATCACTGCTATAACGGTGAAGGAAAACGTGAGGAAACTTTGAAACGAGATGTTATAAGTGCATACTGCCTGAGGTGTGTGAAGTAGCAATCCGCATTTGGCCAGCGTGGTGGACATTGGCCTAAATCCCTCTCACTATGAGAGGGGACTCAGTCCAGCAGTGGATCAATGAAAAGGTCGAATAAAAAAAATAAAAAAATCTGTAAAAGTGTCTGTATTAGTATAGAAGTATAGATGTACAGTATACGTTATGTAAACGGTTCAAATCTGGCGTGTTTGATTACGACTTTTGTCATAACGAACCGTGAGGTAATGGACGATTTTGCTGTGTGATTTTAATGATGGCGAATCCATTGAATCTTTTAATAGATCGCGATGAGTCGAGTTTCCTGAGTCTGGTTCGTGGCAACGCGACAATAAAAATTTTTAGTACACAATAATGTACCTATACCTACTCAAACTACTAGGTAGGTAGGGTTGCCGTGTGTTTGGTACACTCAGCTGTTTGACGATAGGTCAACCATTGGAGAGTTCGTATGAAACGAATATATTCAACCATCATCACCATAAACCCTTATAGGTAGCATTTTTTTAACGAGCGTCAATTATAACTTTTCGTATTTTAAAAATGTTTAAGAGAAGTAGGTACTCTTCAGGAAAGTCTAGGACTACGTATAAAATGTATGAAAAAGCCGGCGATAAATAATTTCTAATTTAAAAATCACTACAGATTAACATTTAACACAAACATATGCAGTCACGCTTATTCCCATAGAGATAGACAGAGACAGCATCCGTCGGCTACGCTTTTGACCAACTGTTTTCGCCTCATCCACTTACAACAAAGTTCCGTTTCAAGTTGAATTCTGTGTTATAACGATTGCATCCGCATAACAATAGAACCTTGTCATTGTAAGTTATCATAGCGTCCGAATCAAGTGATTTTTTTTTTTGCTTTAACAATGAACGCACCAAGGCTGTGCTTGTTCTCACGGAACGCTTTTTTTAATTAAAGAATAAATACAACGTAAACATTTGAAAACAATCCGCCAAAGTGTCTATTTATCGCAGCCGCTTCTGTGCGCGCCATCATTAATATTTGTACATCTAAATAAAACTTCGGATAGAAGTTTGATACTTCTTACAGATTTTTTATCTATTTGACAGGCTAGAATTTGGCCACAAACTCGCCTGATGGAAATGGATTATGCGTCCAACGATGTCACTTGCTTTCCTAACTTATTTTAATAAATGTGAGTTAATTATATTCTACTTTTCAAACTGACAAATGAGTGGAATAATTTGCTTTTAATTGTCACTATTTTCCTCGAGTCTCGTCGTTTGTGCCAGTAACTAAGGTGATACGTGTCAATTATCTTTATTGCTTAATTATTTATTTATCTACATTAATACTTAAGGCAGCGTTCGTTTTATTGGTACTGCATATGTTAATTAAATGAAATTACTCGGATTCGAAGAATTTTACAGAGTTTTGTTAAAGCGTGAATGGTAGTCGGAAGAGGGATATAAAGCCAAACATACACCAATTTGCGTATTTTGAAAAAAATCTACTCTTATTGTCTATGGTCTTGAAAGCATAGACAAAGCCAAATTGTGCTGATACATACATTATCTGTTATTCCGTCGTTCGTATAATGTGAATCATTATAAAGAAAGTTATGTGTGTGTAAACGCGTCCTCACTTCGCGAGATGCCGACACGCATGACTGGCTTCGACGCAAAAACGTAAGAAATTACTCCGCCTTTATCAATGATTGTCGAGTTTATTTCACTAGTTGCCATTACATTCTTTGATCAATTCACATTCCACCCCCAAGACCGTTGGATAGAGGTTGAGAGTTTGTTTGAAAATCACGTCAATTTCGAAGCGAGCGCTGATTCAACCCAGCAAACAAACTGGCATTTAGAAATGAAAAATAAAGGAATTGTACACTTCAATTGTAAAGACTGGGTATTTCATAGCTAACTAAACTAACTAAAACTAGCATTCCACGTTATTGGATCCTAGTGGATGGCAAAGTCTTCATCCATTGTGTTTCCGTGAATTAGTGGCATCTCGCAGCAATTGCGCGTACACTGGACATTGTGTGCGCTAGTTCCGACGCGTCTCACAATAAGCTGACGTCACGGTATTCCCTGAAGCTATTTTCCGTATTATTATACGTCAATCGCTATCCACTGAGCCGCTGGATACTTAAATAGATATAATTAGCGCGTACAACTGTTGTAGATCTTACTTGCTGCTTAACTCGTTTCAAAAGAATTATTGTTCACACTTTCCATCATTTTATTGGTTTACTACTTAACCAGCACTTCTCAGAGTGAGAAGGATTTAAGCCATAGTCTACTTTGTTTATTAGCGCGGCATCCACTGTAACTAATTGTGGCGAAAGTAACTGCTAAGCACGTGTGACAATCGCATGCATGCAGTTTTTTATCAATGCATCTAAAAATCCGGCGGAATATGGCCCGTTAAAACTACAGTTTAACTGCGCACTAATTACTCGGATCAAGTGAGTTTTTATGTCCCATTTGTATAATACAAATACTAATTTTATAATATTGCTGTGATTGCGCTTTGTGCATGAATGTTATATTATTAACTTTCCTACTTACTAAGTACATTGTACCTTATAACTGAATTGCATTTACAAGGATATCGTTATTGGTATATCGAATGAGTAATCCACGCATAAATAGGCCAACGTAAATCAGTTCAGTACCTTTTTCCCTCTTTGTAAGCCGATTTTCCATCTCTTTTTGTTTGGTATCTATTTACTAGCTGAAATATGCTATTTCACTTCCACGGGAAATCGCGTTTTAATCATATAATAAACATAAATATATACATATCGTTTTAATCATCTAATAAACATAAATATATACATAAATTATTTAGATCGGCTAACAGCTATATAGAATAAGTGTAGAGCAAAGGGCCGAGAATAGACCCTTGCATTACTCCTCTATTTATCTTCCTATTGGTGGGATGCAGCACTATTATTCTGCTCCAGAACTACATATTGGTATAGATTCCTTAAATAGCTGTCAAACCATCTAACCGCAGCTGTCCCTAAACCGTTTTAATACAATTTGGTTAAAATTAATGAAGTATTCATTGAGTAAAGTCGAGTAAGCGCGAGTAAAGTCGGACAGAACCGAAATCATTCCTTCTCCCGCAGCCTGGGCTGTGAGCATATCGTCTACAACGCCAATAGTGCCTGGTGGTGCTTCTGTTTCATCTAAGATCAGACTGCGCAATGGGCAGTATGTCATTTGACTTCATGTACCGCCTCAGCTGGTATCTGGCAATCTTCTCCAGTATTTTTGATGTACCTGGCAATATACTTATTGGACGGAGATCCTTCCTGGTTCTAACAGCTGTATAAATAAAAAGTACAGTCGCCAACAAGTTCCCCACTCCACATTGCAATAAAGTTTCAAGTTTAATTATATTGCGTCTATTGAAAGTGTGAGTAGAAAACATATTGAAGTAAACCTTTAATGGACCCGATAACGGAGCCATTGGGAAGTTTATTGAGCGTGATACGCACGATTGCCACGTCATACATACAAACAATGTTTTATACGAATTGTATAAATACTGCCGGGGAGTCTTTGAAAACGGCATTCATATGAAGAGTGTGATCGATGTAGATGCATGTTAAGTTTGCAGGGCAAAGATGTTTGGCATTATATGCATTGTATCGAGAGAGGTTTAATGAACTTTTAATTTTTTTAAATATCTGCTATACTAATAACTAAGTAACCGATATGTGATTTTTTATATATTTACATACACATATTGGACAAATAGTCAATGTTAATTTAATGGATGCACTTACGGCCAATAATTGATTTACACCTTGCCTTTATAAGGTTTTTGATACATCGGATAGCTGTTTTACATTTTACAGGTGACACTAAAATTGAACGACCATATAAAAATTCACTAGAACAGCAGAACATTGTTTACTTATGTTACAGCAAGCTATGAGATCAATTTCGAGAATATCTGTTGTAGATGGACCTTTATCACGAAATCAATGCATGAAATGGAAGTGAAATTATTAGTCTCTATTTACCTCTACAGGAGATAGAATCGACTGTATATAAATAAAACAAATAAACAAACATTTCATTTTAAAAATAATTACTAATTGTTCATTAAAATATTTTTATGTTCATACAAATTTAATAGCTTTCCCCAAAGTAACGCCCGATACATTTAAAAAAAAAACAATTCAATAAATTATCTGTGATGCATTTGACACGAACAGTTAACGGGCGCGCTTCACGCAAATACTCGGAAACGCGAAGCGTATTTGGTCTGAGTTTTCGATTGATAACAACATTAATAACACAAACTTATCGTCTCATTGCGATAGTGATACTGATAAAAAGATCCTCGCGTTGTTATGTTCACGATTGTGAAGATTTCTCTCGTTCGAAACACAGTTCTACAGCTTTCTAACAGTGTGGACCATTTTCGAAATCATGTTTAATTATCTCAAGTCCACTGTTAGTAACCCGTCTCCTGTCAGAAAATGGGTTAATTTTACGGTTACAATAAGGGTTCAGAGCAGAGTGGTCCACATTCAAACGCTTTCTAATACATTTTAGAACACTATACGTATGTATTTCCTTTATTCCAAATGACATTGAATCTTTTCCAAAGTGTGTGAAGTCTGTCAATCAGCGCTTCGCCAGCTTGGTACTCTGTGGCGTTAAAACCTATAGGAGGACGCCCGAATATAGCAGTGGAAAAATTAAAGGGTTGTAGAAAAAATGTTTTTTAAATTCCGCGCATATAAAAAAAAAACAAATCTTATCAAAACGGTGTGGCGCCAAAGGTGAATTTGTTGTATAGAAGCTGAGTCAGCGCGATGACCGAGCATGCGAACTGCAAAATAAATTGCATTTCTTATGTATGACAGCCATTATCATTACACGCGAAAACACTGACTAATGTTTGGACTGTAATTACTCTCGTCGAAAAAAAAACAGAAGCGATTCTTTTTTATTACGTGACAGGCTAGCTTTTGGCCACGATATCACTAGATTTTTTTTTAATAGATGCGTCCTTTACATGCGAAGAAAGCCATATCACACTTAATTTGACTGCTACATTAAATAGTTTTTCATCTGTTGTCTTTCATGATGCATACGCAATAAGTGGCGTTAACTGACTGAAGTATTCACGGGTCTGTTACTGCAATGGTTAGAGACAAGGCCAGGCCTAAAACAAATATTTGTTCAATAAACACGAGCATTTGTTCTGTTGGGTGTAAAATCATGTACATGTGTATTTAGAAATGTATGTTCATGCTACTGATAACATTTGTTGCAAACCGCGACAGAAAATTCACTCGAATCCTTACAACAACGAGGCTTTCAACTAGCCGGTAACGTTGAGTCATGAACGCGTCAAGGAAACCGAATTAACGTTTTGACTGAGCAGCGTACTAGGAACTCACGATAATAGCCAACATTACATATTACATACTTTCATTTAACAATCCGCATTCATATTGGGTGATTTTACTTGAATCGATTGAAACGAGGCAAAAACGGGGGGAGGTAACAACAGATAACGAAATCTCGCAAATATCTGTACAGTTATAGATTCTACATAAATAGATCTTGAGCCAATACCCCAGTATACACATCAATGACAAGTTTAAGAAAAACATTAAGTCTGTCACGCCACATTTTCTTGTTACGAGTCACCGTTTATCATCAGGGAGACTACACGCTCGTGTGCGATCAATAATAAATAATAAATAAAACCATAATAACAATAATGATCTATAAACTCTAATACAAAGAATTGTTATTATGACACACGATCTGAATTTATAAACAAGATGAATGGAATAGAATAAAATTTAATCATTTCAAGAGACAGTGTGTTGTTATTTTATCCAATTGATTTTACGATATTATAATAATGAGAAAAAAGAAATAAGTCAATCTGTATGATTCGAAACATGCATGTATAGGATTATTACAGATATATAATCGAAAAGGAAAGCGAGGATTTTTTTTAAGGCATAAAATTCCGCAGCTAATTGAGAGTCTAATTTGCTGCATGATTTGTATTTGTAAAATTTAATAAACATGTCGCCAAAATAGAATTCCTTCACCATTCCACAGTGGAATGACATAGTGGAGTACGCTACACACCTGCTGAAGTGGCGAAACCGACAGTGCCCAGCAGTGGGGTCCTAAAAGGGATGCACCCAAAAATAGGGTATAAGTGGGGTCGGGGGTCGGTCCGGGCGCAAGATAATGTAAACTTGACCGCAAAACATTGTTGTATTTGTTATTTTTGGGTTCTAAACTATCCGCACATAGCACCTATTGAGGTAAATTTTATCTTTATCTTTCGCGGTTGTTGCAAATGGCGACATGTGATATATTACAGACAAATAACCAAATTATGGCATAGATTTTTTATGTTCAATTTCTCGGCAGCCCCGCCAATAAACTAGATGGCATAATAACGCGAATGATAAGGCCTTAAATAAAGGCTTTAACCTGGTAACCGTCTTAGGCAGTCTCTAACGTACCAAATAATATACATTTCATTAGATTTCTTAATAGTTTTTTTTTTTTATTACAATCTTTCATTGAAAAAAAAACAATAATAAATGGATGTCGGCGATGCGACAATTTTGATGATAACCATAAACAAAGTTAAGAATCAAAATGCGTACGAAGTTCTAAATTCAAATCAAACAATACCAAAACGGTTTTCTTACCTTTAAATAAGAAAATGTCGCGTATCTCCGATAATAAATCCAAGTTAAACTTGATTAAATTTTCAACGTCAATTGACACGATCCTTGAATATGTTATAATGGTATTGAAAAACACTTATCAAATTGTACGTCACCGAAATAATATTGCAAAATCAAATATGTCGAAATTCCCGCGCACTCAACTCAACCGACACAGGCGTC
Source organism: Myscelus amystis hages (assembly GCA_018244895.1). Lineage (NCBI taxonomy): Eukaryota > Metazoa > Arthropoda > Insecta > Lepidoptera > Hesperiidae > Myscelus > Myscelus amystis. The sequence continues at coordinate 4,503 of DWQT01004022.1, read as the reverse complement.
TGCCAACTCCAACTTCGCATACAGACTAACTATTTAATAATAAGGAGGCGAGAATGTCGCTCGCTTTTACTCGCAATGTTGCTTTAACTGTTTTATCAGGCATTACCTCTGTCTATCCTTTCGTAACTGCAAACTTTTTTAAATGTAATATCATTAAAATTTCCGGATTCATATCAAACTGTAAACTCCTATTTAGTCCTATGCTGCCTTAGATTAACTGGTTAGCTGGTCACTGCAGACACAATAAAAGAACTCAAATAACACCTTGATCCCTTGTGAGGGCCATATAATTTCATATCCATGACATTTTATGTAATCTATGAAAAATTCATGAAATCAACGAAAACATGACAATAACTAAATTCGTTTTGAGAAACATAAACGTAACTTCAATCAATTGTAAATTCGTATTATATAAAAACAGGAAAAACTATACATACTATTTCGTGTACTGTGCTGTTCAAACTTTAAAAAAATGATTTCTATGTTTCTAAATTCAAATAAGTTAACCATAAACGGTTTAATTTGCAAAAATGCCACAATATTGCAACTGGCTGATATGCTGAATATCTCGTTATCCTTTACGTACGTGAACAAAGTATAATGCTTACGCTAACAAATTAATAAGATAAATTCTCCATATGCTTTAAATAACGCAATGACAAAACAGTAGCAGACGTCACTTATTACTCATTAAACAAATAAAGTCGGCATTTGCTATGTTAACATATTTTATGACCAAAGAATCGAAAGTATGAACATAAGATTTTCGTATATTTCTTGTCTATGGAATCAACAAATAAAAACATCCGTTCTGGTAAAATTATTAATAAATATTTACGGTCATACAAGGATATTTTTATGTGTTCATATTGGCTTACAACTTTGATGGTAATATGACCAGGGACAGTATACAGACAACTTATATTATCTAAGAGAGATATGACCCGTATAACGCCTAAGTGTAATAACAAAAGTGGTTTTGGTGGGATTCTGTTGTTACACAAAATTTTACGTGAATATTACACACGCCTTTTGATCGAGTAGTTAGACCCTGACTGCTGAACCGGAGATTGCAGGTTCCGTTCCCACCCAGGACAAACATGTTATGAGCACATTTTTGTTCTGTCTGGGCTGAATGAAAATTTCTATTCAAGAGTTATATAGTTACTATACCACCAGTACGGTAGTCTCTGCTTAATTTAGGATTAGATACCTCTGTGAGAATTCAACGATATTGGATCGTGTTTATGCACCGCCCGATTTGAGGCAACAAAATTTATATTCAAATATATGAGAAAGTTGGTACCCTTTAAATTAAACAACTCATATGATAACGAGAACATTATAATGTACGACACGGTCAAAAACCACCATTTATTATTATCCATATACAGCTGGTTCACCTCCGTCTGAGCGAAATGTCACTTGTAACGACACAAGGACTGTTATGTTAAATGCCGTAACGTTTTTGTATTCATAATACTTGTTGGATGATGGTAATATGCAGTGTCTTCGAGTGTCCCACTATGCATTAGTTATAAATTAAATCTGAACTTCGGAACGCAAATGAACACTTAACTTAAATACATACACATTTTGTTGACAAACAACAAGTTACTTGTCTATGCGATGCGTTTACTAATGGAGAGAATTTTTTAAATTGCCGCCTTTTCCACAACTTTTTTGAAAATATCGAGTGACGATATCTAACACCAAATCCAATAAAACGACTAATAATATTTTATTTTATTTTTATTAAAAATCTTGGCAAATTACCTTAAAATATTATATATGAATAATTAATAATTTCTAATACAACGTGTCTATTGAAATAGAACAAATTACGCCATTATACAAGTTTAGGATCATTTCCAACTGATAACTGATCTTACATCGAAAATAAGATAACAATGAGACGAACACAAAACACTTATCTTTCAAGTAGTGATTCGATAAAAAGTGTATTTCGTTGAATAGCAGGAAATTCGTATGGAAAAATCCGTAACTTTAAAAAATATAAACTTTGTACACCAAAGTGAAGAATTCGTTATATTACTAACTAGCTGTGACACGCGGCGTTAGACGCGTAAATCCTGATCTCGTGGGAATTTCCCGAAATAGATAAAGTTAGCATGCAAAGTCCCAGCCCGATCGGTTTAAAATTGACAAAGTTTCATACAAACTTTCATCCCTTATTTTATCCCCTTGAGGATAGAATTGATCAAAATCCTTTCTTAGCGGATTTTTACGTCATAACATCTACCTGCATGCCAAATTTCAGCCCGATCCGTCCAGTGGTTTGGGCTGTGCGTTGATATATCACTATGTCAGTCACCTTTGAGTTTTATATATACATATAGATTTATTAACCGATACGAGTAGAAGGCCCTTTTGAAGCAAAGAATGTCTTCAGTTTTACAACATAAGTAAGTACAAAAGAAGTAGGCACAGAAAAGAGACGCGAGAGTGAAATTATAAAAACGTCGGTATCGTTGATTCTGATTTTACATTGAATATCGTAATTGCAAACAAATTCATATACAGCACGAAAATGAATAATTCAAGTTAATACAATTATTTTCGACTATAGTTATTATTATTATTAATCTTATTAGTTACCGCACATAATATGTTTATTATAATCATTAATATCAACTACTCATAAATTTCTCACTTTTATTTGCGGCTTCGTTCGCGTACTTAAAAGAATTTATTTTGTTTACACGGTGTGAGGGTTATTGCGCCCGTAATGCCATCTATAGCGCTTATTTTTTAAAAGGTTTTTTCAAGTAGAAATGTCACTTAATAAGATTAAAAAATATTGTTTTTCGCACAGATTCATTGGAAAACGAACATGAATTCTATAAAAATTAAAGCAACTTTGCCAGTGGTGACTACTACTCATTGCTTTATTGCTGAAACCTCATGTGCAGTGGCGTAGCTGGGGGGGTGCTAGCGGTGCAGTCGCACCGGGCATCAAAAGGAAAGGGGCATCAAAGTCGACAATCTTCAAAAATTTATATATCTACTCTACTGTGTTCTGAAATTATTTTGACAATTTTAAAGGGCATCAAGTCTTAAGCTGCACCCTGGTGCAGGTGCTGCCTGCAGCAAATACCCTAGCTACGCCTCTGCATAACTTATGTAGATAAAAATAACCAACCAATGGCAAAGAAATCTCATAATCATTTCTATTTAGTCTACAAGTTTAATATATATTGTCTTAATGTTTTTAGTACAACTTATCTGATCTGACTTTTTCTTTTAATCACTAAAATTGTACGGTCTTTGACCGCACATCGCTGATCACACATTTTACGCCGTTCATTCTGTTTTTGATTCAAGTGATATCACATTATTTTAAATGGATACATCTACCTGAATATCTATAATGATAATATATCTATTTTTAAGTATTTTTGGCTAGTTTTTGACTGCAGCCTACATATTTTAGGTTTGAGTAACCTGGGATGATTACAATTTTCAAGAAACACTATTACAGTCTGGCTAATCCACTTTGGAAGATAATATTTTACACCAGCTCTGTTAGTATTCATCCTAGTTCCAGAAACATTGCTATTCTTCAGGATTAAGATAATCATTTTTATTTAGAATTGATTTAATATGAAAATTGAGATATTATAAGAATTTGTTTATAAAAAACTTAAAGGTATTAAGAATGATCATAATCGAACACTAAGTTATTTATTTAATTACTTTGATACCTATATTACATATTCACAAGCTTAACTCTACTACTTGGCTTTTTGTTAGTAGGTAAATAAACATGAGGTCAGTCATTACTATTTACACATGAAACCACATGCAAACCAATATATCTTAAGAACCATCAACCAATATATATTAAGAAATACTTACGTCAATATCAAAACAATATTTAATTTGTTGCTGTACTGTAGGTACGATCTGAAACTGGCCCGTAACATTTAAACACAGGCGACATGTCACAAAAAGCTTTGGATCCACCTCTACCATTTCTGATAACAATTCTAAAAAAGAAATAATCATGTAATAATACCAAAAATTTCTGCTGTCACACTAATATTCATAAACTTAATTGTATATTAGAAAATAACGTATGAATAGAATACGTGGTAAAAATTCTTTTACGGAGTAATCACGTCTGTCAAATTTTAGCATTAATCAATGTTTACAATTTTGTATGCTCATCACTTACACAGTGCAATATTTATTTTTCCGAAATTAAACAAATCACCAACACGAAACAGAAAAAAGCAAACTGGACTTATTGAACTGTCGATTGAACATAACTTGACAGCTAAAGAAATAGTAAACTCATTATATATTATTTTGCACAACAGTAAAGGCGCCAGTTTTGCAGTGACATCTAATGGGCAATAGGAAAACTGTAAAAATATGATCAAAGAGAACTACAATCTCTTACGCTTACTACTTAACAACGACATCTAGCGAGCAATAGGAAAACTAAAGATTGGTCAAAGAGCATTACAATCTTTG
>DWQT01004021.1:0-11717 GCA_018244895.1 Myscelus amystis hages | reverse complement strand
ATGCGACACTAAATATTGTGTCACAATAAATTTACCAATTACAGACACTCGTGTTCACTCAGAGACATTCGATGTATACACTGACAGTACGGTGTATAGTGTCGTAGTCTGAACCGGCCTTTACATGATACAAACACAAAAGTGAAAAGACAATTAATTAACAAACACAAATTCCAAATCGAAACTTATAAATATTAATTGAAATGTCATATACAATACGAGTATTAAATGGTCATTCTAAATTGATAATCATTCGTATCATAATCATTATATCAAAGTCACTATAAACGTACAATAATTAATTAGTGCCACAATCGTGTAACAACTAATGTGCTCACTCTAAGATTTCCTCAAAACGAATATATATTCGAGCAAATTAACTTCCGGTTACCCGACACAATAATGTAGTTAAGTCTAAGGATGCACATTAATAAGGAATTGTAACAGTTCCTTAATTGGAAAATTTAAGATTGGATGGGATAATGCTGCAGTTTTGTTATTTAAAACGTTGTTTTGTACAAATCAGGTTAACAGATACACCAATATACATATGCGTGTCGTTACTACTTAGGAGTATGTAAAGTTAGGTGGTCTACTTTAACCTCATAACATTTACATATAGGCTACGTAAATGCTATTTAACAAGACATTTTTACGGAGAACTGCAAACATAGATTGCTTAAAACCGTTCAAACATTTTTGTACCTAGAATTATAAAAATTGTCTATACGTACCTATAGCACTATGCGACCTGACAGTTTGGTATAAGTTTTAATAGGTTCACAGTCCTGAAAGTCAATTTTCCTCCATTTATAATGAGTAGCCATTAACGAGCCGCCGAATCAGGAAGTGACGATAGGAGTTGGTGACGAGCGGAAAGTTACACATTTTAACGCCCACCCCCCTGTCTGACCCTCAATTATTGAAAATGCATTTCTGTACGCGCCCTGCGCCCGAAGCGCCGCGCCACATCGCAAATGCACATTTTAAACTGCACCTGATTGCAGAGTCGTGTTACTATTCCGACTAATAAAAGTCCGCCTGGCGCTGATTTTAGGCCACGATCCGGTTTATTAGTTCACTTATTGGTGTAATTATTAATAGCCGCATGTGATATTTGCTTTCCATATATATATTTAGTATCGGCAATGGATTTACGAGTATGTTACTTTTGTCAAACATTTCAACAGCTGCCACGTTATATAAAGCAATGTGCATCTATCCTTGTGTAAATAAAATACGTAATAGCAAAAATCGTAAAATACGTACTAGAAAAAACATTTTTATAGTCATATCTACATACTCGTAAATATAGCACAATTCGCACGCAGAACAAATTTCGCTTCACTTAAGTTCAGCATGCTTGTGATTTCGGAGGTTCTCGCTTATGCCGAACCCACTGCCTATGATAGAACCAATAAATAAAGTACCTACTAGTAGTACAATGTATTGCATTTATTTATAAATCAAAAATATAAATGGTTGACGGAGGTGCTCTGAACAGCTTACCGCGTGCTAAGTGACGAACGATGTATACAATTTGGGGCGTCCATTTTAATTGTAAGTTAGGCTCGTTCCGCGCAATGCAATTTTAGCTTCGAATTTTCCAACGGAGCCAGTTCGGAAAATGTTTCCATTCTGGGTTACCGCTTTTACGAAACATGGAATTTGATTTGAATACATTTGTTTTATTTTCAAATCCAAATACTATTTTGATAATTCCCTTCAAGCTAAATCTTTACCTATTTTAATTACTCTCACTTACTATGTTTAGCTAACCATAGTAACCATACATTTTGTTTTAATATAAAATTGTATAATGACTGATATTATTAGATTACAATGAAAAAATATACAAGAGGCGACAACATTATGTCATATTAGTAGACACAGGTGGAAACTTAAATACAACATTTTAAACTTTATAACGTATAAATATTACTTTTAATTAAAAACAATTTGAAATAAAATTCATTCCTGACATATTTACCTGAACTCATGCAAACACTACCGTTATTTCATTACACATAATATATATAATATTACGTGACACAAAATATGTATCAGAGAAGATGATATACTGAAATATGCAGTTAATATTTGAATAGTGAAAAGTGTAAAAAGTATAGCGGAGGTAGTATGACAGGACAGCGTTAACGGAACCCTGGAGGGCCTTTCGTGAGGTCCCCGTTTCGCAATACTGCCGAAAAGATAAAATGAACATAAAGTTGAGAAGCAGATATTGGCGCTCAGAGGAATCGTAGTTTCTCTCCGGGCGACACTAAACCGCGGCTAGCGGGAAACACGCAGTTTGTGGAAGCATCCCGCAGTTCTACACTTCCTCTACGAAAACTCGTACACTTTTCATGATTGCCCCAGGAATTAGAGAGGTTAGATAGCTTAAAACATAATTGCTATTGTATTCCAATTCCAATATCAAGAAGATAGAACAATTGAAAAAAATTATATATCTTTGACGTTATCAACTCAACAATATACGAGTGTTGATGTTGCGAAATTTTAAAATGTTCGCGTATCGCCTGTTGCGTACTCGTACATCATTAGGAAATGTTAAAGATCTTACAAAAATGATAACGGAAACTTACCGGATTCAAAGCTGTCCATGCTCTCCGATTTTATATCCATATCTGCAAAACAAAACCGCAGCGTTAATACATATGTATGTATATCATCGACAAACACATATCAATGAAAAAAGTTTCGTAAAGGGAATAACATCTTTTATTTCAAGGGTGCGACCACGAGAAAGTTTAGTGATAGGAGTAAAACTAAAAGCACCTCCAGTGAGGAGCGCGGCCAGCGAGGCGGCCTGCGGCCGGACCTCCTAATCCACTTCGGAACCACTCTGACGGAGTTTTCCCCTTGTTTTAAATTCGCACTTCAAATAGGTGATCCGTTTTAAAGTTTTGATAAATCCATTTAAATAGTATTCAGACCTTTGAGTTAGTATCCGTAATTTTGTAAACGTTGTTTTTATATTTCATCCTGTCCTCTTCTTTATATTGTTACAGAAAGAGTAATCGAATTGATAAATTTATTTGGCTATTGTTCGACAATTTTTATAATAGCCATCAAAATTTTAGATACAACGTATAGCGACTGGTTATAATCCCGTTTTTAGGCCCTTGTTAATCTAAAGGCAAGGTCTGGCCGCGGGGGGGTTGCTAATTCACTCTTGTGAGTCCGATCGCGGCGCCTGGCGCCTATGGTCATTAATGTTGCAGGCTCTGCGCCCCAGCTCTGTCTTCTATTTATGTCTTCTACTTAGCGCCATTATTCTGATTACTCACACTCAATACTGTAGATACAGATTTAAATTCAACTAAAGGTCATACTTACATTAAACTCTATGAATAGGTATTTATTTTACTAATTCTCTACAAAAGCTCCCGATTTACATAGATACTCGTAGATACTTAAATCACAAGGGCGAATTGTGGGACAGTTGGTGATGGCTACTGTATAGTTCCGATACTCGTAATATAATTGTCTCCTATTTCCATCCTGTATTAGATTAATATAAATACTGGGATAATGCACACACGGTCATATGATCTTGGACTAATTAGTCTGGACTAAGTAAATCAGGTGTTCGTTTCTAAATGCATACTTAAATACAGACACAAACTCACTATTGAGTCAACAGGCCTGTGAATTCACGCTATTCATTTTCATACATTTTATATATAACCATTTCTGCCAGTTAAAAATGCTTATAATAATCGTAGCACAGCGATATGTATTAGAGCCAGGTGCGTTCCGGTAGCACAGTAGTATTGTCGTACAGTGAGCGGAGGATATTAAATCCATCCCGGCGGAGTGGGCGCGGTCGGCGGCGGCTGGAGCCTCTAAGGCTGCCGCTAGATTTCCCGCGGGGGCACGTTAATTTTCTGCCGCCTTGAGCATACTGCTCCCCGGGGACGCTACCTTTCGCGGAGCCATTCAGACTGAAGGTGTTATTCCGGTAACGCCGCTGACTGATGCCGATATGCCTCTCTTGAGGCGCCTTTTTATGTACTACCTATCGAATAAAAATATGACAAAATATTCCGTACAGCCGAAATAATTGTTTATTTATTCGTTGCTAATCCAATAAAACCAAATGGAAATAAATGAAACGATGCATTTAATGACTTTCCATACATGTTGTTCCGTAAATGAAATAATACAGTTACCCTGTTGTTTCCTGGTCACACTTCTGACTATGGTTCTAGAGCATGACCTGCGGTGAGCAATAACTGTTTATGTAGATTTAAATATACGTTAAGTTACGTAAGTTAAGTGCAATATTACATGTAACCATCCACGCGCTGAGATACAGAAGCTTGAAAACCTTAAAATCAAAAAACTTGTTAAAAAGATATACAATCCTTCTAATCTGTAGGTTTATTGACAATATGTAAAAGAGTACTTCAACGATGGATACACGTGTGAAAAAGCCAATTCAAATGTCAATTCGTTTTACAAATATCATTAAAAGTTGGCCGGGTGTACATAGGTTATTGGTTTCGATTGACTCAACTGATGCACTCCTAATTTACGTAGCTTTCATGGTAATGTTGTTTTTTTATGTAAACTAGTTTTTGATTGTATATCGTCTCCCGTAGTTTTTTTTGTATCGTCTTTAATGAAATTATAAGAATTTCAAATCCGAGTTACTTGTAAAATTACTAAGTTAACTATGGATATGCGATGGACAATATTGTTTTAAGATACGAGACATTTGTATTTTTTGAGTTAAGATTTGAGCAAAACCTATACACAACAATTCGTAAGTAGCATAGGTGACGTATTTTACTCCGCTGTAAGTACTCAATTATTGAATAAATAAAGAATACAATGCCATGGAAATCTATGACAAGTGTTTATATACAATATGCCTGAAATTTTACAAAAAATATTGGCAAAATACTAGAACATGTAACACGGGCAAAACAGATGCTTAAGTATGAGGTTAGTACTTAGATCATAGTTCACGAAAAAAAGCAAATCCACAGATGTTCTCTATTCTAAGGGGAGCACTTTACTGTCTTGAGATATTAAGTAGCCTGTTTTCAGAAGAAAATGTATCGAGCACCGGAATTAGCACAATTAAACGGTGCAATTGTTAATCTACTATAACATTTTCTAAAAGCAGAAGCTTCTTCAAAATACACAAACTCAATAAAAAAAAATTATAACCTTCCATTTATTTAATAATTTATGCACTTGAAAAAATGGTACAAAAGTAGTTCCTGATTGTCTCTATCGACATCTATACTTACTGAAAATAATGTTCATTTAAAGCTGTAAGTGCTATTAATAATACTGAGTATTGGAAGTACAATGTTACAATGCTTACAGATTTTCTATAAAACAGAATGCTGATCGAGTTTATTTACTGGAAAGTATTAGGAGATTTACTAATATTATAATATAATATTTATAACTTCAAACTTTTTTATGCAAAATCAAATTCGTGCATAAATGTGGACAAACTTGTTCCGGGAACCCGCGCGAAGAGCAGCAATCAGTTCAACGCGGGATTAATGTTGGGTCTCGTTACGTTAATCACGGCGCCCGACACCATGTACCGCGGCCTTTGGAAACCTACCGAGCACACAATCATTTTACGCGGAATACGAATATTAATGCAAAGTTTTATTATTGCTACATCCGCTGTTACACTTCGCAGGTGGTACAGGTCTTACAATTCCTTGCAGACGCCCAGCTGCCAAAAATCGTAGTTCATTAGAATATTGTTTCAACTCGACCTTATCACGTTCTTGCATCAAACAGAATGATACTGAATATAATTAATTATTTCATATAGTTTTAAATGTTTCTTTTGTATATTTTGAATAATTACAAAAAAACGAAAGATATCACAGATAAAGTTTGATTTGACTAGGCTTTAGACTTCTTTGTTCATATCAAGATTATTCGCAGGTGTCTCAGTCTATTTATAACATTTTTCTATAAATTCATGAAAGAAAAAGAAAAATATATCGAAACTCAACAGATACAAACTGGAGTTACGTTTAAATATCTGTTTAAGTACGATCGCAATCAATACGCCAAGTGCAGCAACAGCGACAAAGAGATAAATATGTAGGTGACTTCAGAAGCTGCGAGTATGTTAAGAGACCAGTTGATGCCGTCAATAAACAGGCGTTACTCGAGGACCATCTCATGGGCGGTTGAAAAGCCGATTATGGGCTTGGTATAATCTTTATCTCCGCCGATTTGTAATACAAGAACACACCCAGACCCAGTCCCATGAAAAAGACCAAACTTCCTGCTGAACTGTCACATTAAGAATAAAAGTTATCGCTTAGGTCATAATTTTGTATTCGCAAAACATTTTCTTGTGTTGAATATTTTACTCATCCTTGGATAATTTATTAACGAGATATAATAAAAATATGTCTCGCACAGCCTTTGTCACATGGTTACTGGCAAAGTAGATACAAAACAGTAAATAGGTAGCTACCAGACAATATCATTAACTTTAAACGTCATGGGAATAGGTCTGTTTTCCACATTTCCAACTACAAGCTCTACGTACATCGAGTAGAGCCGTGGATTGTATGGCACGAGTAGCAGTGGATATGAGTGTGTGCTTGGGTCGAGAGCTCCCGAGAGACTAAGGAAGTGCGGCCGAAGCGTCGCCACCTGGGACTGCGCGAAGGGGAGAAGCGTTCTTAAAAAATAGGCAATCGACCATGGAATATGAGCTTGGTAGTGAAACATGGCATAAGATTCTGAGACTACTCGCTATCATTTTGAATTAGGAAAGAATTTCAAGACAATGATTCTCAGAATCTGAGCCCCCGAAAGTAATTCTTTATCGTAGTGGACCATGTAATGACTTTAAAAGATTAGCGTTTAAAGCCTTTGTAATGTTTGACATTCAACGTTTTACTATTGATGCAAAGGGTAAACAAACACTTCCCGTAATTAAGCAGTAGCGGCGGGCAGGTCGCGGGCATCCCCGGCGGCACTGATAATATCTAAACGCCTAATGGCTGCTGGGCCTGTGACGAATGTATCGCCCGCCGCGCCGCGCCGCCCCGCGCGCTCCACTATGTGATAATTCCAAACGCTGCGGCCGCGCCACCTGGGATCTGCCAGAGTCGGATCTGTGATAACTTATTATGCTTTAATATATTTTTTTTAAACACAATTACAAAACTTGTAAGTATTTAATGCCCGCTAAATTAATTGCCTCTGGTCAACATATAAATCGTAATTTACTCCCAATTCATTAGGAGATTTATTTTTTCCAAAAACTGTTCATATTCCTTTACTAATATTGTAAATTGTTAGTATACGATCATCGATAAGAGGGGTTCTATGACCTAATTTAATTGGCTAAGCCCAGCTGTAGCAGTTACAGCCTCCTGATAATACGAGGTTTATTTATGATTTATTGTCGCAGCCACAATTCGGAGGCAAGTTTGCGAATTATTCAGGGTTGTCGAGTGGGTACGACGAGGCATGCGGCGCGGTGTGGCAGCGCGGCCCGCGCTGTACACGGAGCCGTACGGAATTCGAAATGCACCCCCAACCGACGATCGAACATCGGCATTTAATTAGCCACGTGCCAGCTCCGAGGCGATCCCGCGCCCGACCAACATAGCTCGCATTGCCAAACGGGCTAAGTTGACAAAATAACTTACAAATGCCTCGCATTATTTAGTGCCTAATTGATACATTTTGGGCGCTGTGTTATTGAATAAGTTTCAACAGCTACTCTCAAAGCGTAAAGTTAAACAGCATATATGATGATAATACATATTTACGAATCGCACCTTTATATAAAAAATGTTTTTAATTTTTTTGTTACTACTAGGACAGAAATGGATTTTTTTACATGTATTTTTTACAATAATGCTCTTTCGTCGTACGGACGTTACGGAAAACATGTGCAAATGTTTATAACTTATTTCAGACTAAGTGAGTCGAATACTTGAAATATACATTAAGTAGTTCTAAACGTTAAGTGTGTTAAAAAAATAGTAAGCATGAACGGCGAGTACGGTCCCTGCGATGAGGTCCCGCGGGAGCGAGCCCACGCGCCCAACTTCGGGCTCAGCGGCGCCGACCCCCCTCCCCGCGCTCTCGCCACCCTCCGTCCCCCCGCAGAGAATACATTTGCGCAACACTCGCGTTGGCCTAACAACGAGACTGCGACAACGGGAACCGTCATTGGGAAAAATTACTCATTTTCCGATTGCCGCCGCAGTAAAAACACAAAAACATTGTTGTTGAACAATACGCTCATCTTACTTCCACTGCGTATTTACTTGTGCCTTAAGCGCTAGTCCAGCAGTAAAAACTGGCAAGCGAACGCAGACAATAAGTAATATACGCATGCAAGCAAGGGTGCCGAAGGAAAAAGCTGAATTCTAGACTGCGTCTTTTATCTTATTTGTATATTCTAATAATCGTTTGTGTCCTCATTTTTCAATGCAAATTTTATATTTGTATTACCGCATGTTAAGAAATATTCCATTCATAGACGGTTGGACTGTAATATTGTCCTACTGGACCACTACTTGCTTAAAAATATATTTATATTTCCACATACACAAAATATGTAATACGAGAGTTCCCGGAAGGAAACAAAATTTATAGTTGTTTCCGTTTAATAATACAGTTAAGCAGCCAACAAGCAAACTTTAAATGTCTAAAATAATAATCATATGACAATTCGTAAGTAATACGTGTAAATATATACATAATATGTAGTTTGCCGCAGGCATTTACATATGTAAATGCCTGCGGCAAACTTTCAGTTTTTAGATCAATTGTTTCGAACTATAATCACAAATCTTTTCATCTCAGTAGACGCTTAGAATAAAATTTAAAACTAATCTAGCAAGAACATTAAAATTTATAATAACATTCGTTAAAGAAAGGACAGCTTTAAAAACTTCAAGTGTCGTGAAAGATAAAATGGAAGTACCATCGTCGATGATAGGCCTCGGCGGGCAATTTATTTATAATCTCGGGTTCAGAATTGACTACGAATTAGCATGTAAATATTTGAGGTCCAAGGAGTCTGGCGTAGATTTATCACAAATGGCGAGAGATAAGCGAGGACGGAGTCGTAAAGCACCGGGCGGCGGCGGCGGCGCGCCGCGAGCCACTCATCGCAGCAGCACGCCCTTTGACAAAGTTGTAAAAACAACGTTAAACCGCACTAAAAACGCATCGAGTGTCATACCGCGGAGAACATTGCGCGGGAAAAATTACTTCTTACTTTAGTGGTCTTATGAATTTCAACGAAGTTGCCGATGAAAAGGAGCTTTGCGGACCCTAAAAGTTCCATTAATAGCGCGCTCCGTAATCACTGCGGGCTATGAGATTAGTTCGTTCGCATGCTTCATTTATACTGAGAATATTCTCTCCAAACTTACCGGTTGTATCCACCGGCTCATGTTCAGTAGAATCCTTGATTGTTGTCCGTTTATCATTTGCTTCTGTAAAAAAATCAATATGTTATTTCGTAATTACGACTCAAGAGCTTCATTGAAAAATAATTCGCGGTAAACTCGAAGATAGTTCTAAATAGTTCTATGTGGCATTTTTTTATAATAAAGCACAGCGATCAGGCAGATGGGCCGTATAATGGTGAGGGTTCAACTTCTCTTATGGATATTGGAAGTGGTGCAATTATGAAACGTCGAGCCGGAAGCCTAAATGATAAGCATAATCTTGTAACAAAATAAATCAAGCCAAATAATAATTCCTTACAGACATTCAGTAACAGTACCGTTTATTAGGTATAACGTATTAATATTATATTACGTTATTCAATTTCTTTTCAATTCATTATAACGGTAACGTATAAAGAGTACGTAATATTATACATATGTACGTGTATACATTTAACGAATATATGGAAGTAACAAAATTGAATATTCAGTAGATTTTTTTTCAAAAACGAATGGATAAAAAATGTTCGATAATCGAGTTGAAAAAACAATGCTCGAAATGTTCTCCTCAAATTGTCAACAATAACTACATAAAATATATGCTCGAACTTCCCCGGGTGAACACTAGTTGTATGAATACCGTACCATCGTAGTGACATAGTCGTAAGTACGAATATGACCCGCATAGTATTTTTCACTTGCCAAACTCTCAACTTCGAATTTCTATTTAATATTAAAATTTGAAAGTGTCACCCGCGGTTTCGTTCTCGCTGACACTTTTAGTTTTCTCCGGGGAACTTTTCCACTTATTAATGTAAGAAGTAGACTCTTTCTCAATGCTGATGTAAACCATGGTTTCTACTTTACACTGCATTTATTTATCAAACAATTTGACGTAAATAACAGAGTATCACACAAAAACATATTTAATCGTCGGTAATTTATACACAAAATTAAACGATAACTTGTTTAGCTTCAGAACGGCGAAAAAAACAGTAGACTATTAAATACCTATAAGGTACTTACATATCATTTTATGAACTACAAACTTACATAAAAAAGAGTTTGATAGTACTGTTTTAATTAAACTTAACATATAGGTACTTTTTTCAATACACGATAAAGGCATATGAAGAATAAAAATAAGAAAACAGACCTATGGACAGAGTTTCCTCAAGAGCCTACGCTCCCTTCCTCACAATCCACTTCTCGAATGTTTTTCGAAGCGTATGACGTAAAGCTTTAAGCAAATGGCTGCTTTTTAATGTTCTGCCTTACGAATCTTCAAGTACGTTTTAGGTACTCCAACGTAAGAGTGAATTCTTCCTTCCATCCTTTTTTCCTACGTCTTACATTCGTAAAAAATTCTATGCCAATACCGCTACAACGGAGACATATCACGACGTTAAGTATTATAGTACAACAGCTTTCATAATTAGAAAAAGTAAGTACTTAGCATTAACATTTACATTTACTTTTAGGTGCGATATGCAATTATTGTTAGTTGTCCAATTAGTAATAACTTCAGCGTGTTCTCACTGTGTATGTCGCGTTTGTGATTGTAGGTTTTGATAATGCATATAAAACTAACTGAATGCAGAACGCCGCATCCGGCCGGTACGTAGTAATTCAACAGAGATTGATAGAGTCACTGGGACGGCGTCTGCACCCAGCACTTTGTCACCCGTCAAGCGCATTCGCGGCTGCACACAATTCACTGGTCGCGCTGCCCTCCCCCATTTATTCCCAGATTAGAGACTTCTATCTACTCATACAACTAATATTGTGTAAGGTTTGACATATTCTTCATTTACTTATAATACTTGCTAATACGAAATTACTTAAACAATTGTAAATATCTTGTTTATGATAAACTTCACTTAAGGTAGAGGAACTCTCATTAATAGCAGACATAGAGCTTGAAATGAACTAGCCATACCATGTTCAGGTATTTTAGGGTCTCAAGTAGACAGATTTAATCTAGCTCTTAAATCGACCATTACTAATCAATTGTTAGTGTGGTATGATAAAGACCATTAGTCATCAAACACTAAACTCATGTCCATCGGGCATGTCCAACTTTGGTCATTAATAACCGTATTATCTTCGAAATACTATAAATTATAATATATGTAATTATTAAATGCAATCAAACCAATAAATAATTGTTGTCTTATAATCCAATATAACTACAATTATATTACATACATAGCATTACGCCAGGTCCCTAAAGGGGTAGGCAGAAAGCACCGAGTGCCAAATATCTCTGTTGTT
>DWQT01004020.1:0-11717 GCA_018244895.1 Myscelus amystis hages | reverse complement strand
CCAGTTTAATTACTAAACAAAGATTTCTATTATGTAACTCGAGCTTAAAATTCTGTTGTGCCATAAGTAAAACTAAAAACTTGTGTAGTTTTGTTTTAGAAATAGGATTAAATAAATAAAAATAGTTTAAATTGATTTTCAGTTATTTATGCACTTAACATTTAAAAATAATCCCTTAAAAATTCGCATCCGCATCAAATCCGCATCCGCGGATGTGAACTTTAAATAATCCGCATCCGCATCCGCGGATGTCGAAATTATTGTATCCGCAACACCCCTAGTAAGGACTCAAAACTATCACAGTTTTACAAGGATCACGTTATTAACAATTATTTATGTATCTAGCTCTATACTTTGTTTTGGCAAACATTTATGAAAAGTGCTCTATAAATATTATTGTACCTACTTTCAATATTCAGTATACAATATTTATATACCCTTAAAGCGTTGGGCCAGCTTAACATTGATTTATAACATTTCAAGTAAAGGTGGGTTCTGATGGTGCATGATTTTAAGAATTACTGTCGCACCAACCACCAACGTCCTGTGTGACGATACGGGATAGCCCGGGTCCGACCCTTATATCAAGCGCCGAGAGAATCCACCTTAATGCTTTTCACTTCCTCGAAATTGAGCCGCAACAATGCGAAAACCTTTCTAAGAAATTTAATATTTCCTGAATTATTTATGGACAATTATTATAAGTTAGATGAAGCGTAGTGTTGGGTATCGTTCGGGAGAAATTAAAAACGACACCCCTGGTTCCACCGTTGGCGCATAAGCGACAATAGTAAACTATAGGTATTTAACAAAAATTATTACAGTTAATTAATTAGATCCCTATTTTGATACTTTTTGATCATTTCGCTAGGCAACTGAATGGTATGGTAACTGGACAGCGTTTTATATATTACTTATATAGACATTTGTGTTATATTCAGGACAAACCAACGCGTGGATCACACAATTGTTTATCTTGATTGGGAATCGAACCCACGTTTTCCGAGGCACACTAAGGCAGTCAATGTAACGAGAACCATTAACGCTTTCTCAACATGGCCGCCTGTGATCTGGCTATTATTGATACGTACCTAAAGTCATATACAAAAACACCGAAGCCTAGAACAGCTGTAACAATAGAAAGCTAGCTTCATCATTTATCACTAAATTGTTTTTTAGCCAGCGTTAGGAACGAAACGCCCTCTGGCTATTGTCTGTGAGAAATCTAGGTCTCCTCAAGGTACGGACATATAAGCTTTTAATCTGAAATAGGCAATCATTCATAGCTGCTTTATAAACAGAAGCTATCAGATTTTCAAGTAAAATAGCTATAATGGGCCTGGAAGATCATATATAACATAATTTTTGTTACTTATCATTATCGCCAGCCATTGGCTATGAGTAACGTACTTTGTGAGGAAGTAGATTATTTCGTAAGCTTTCTCATTCTCATCCCTATCCCCGTTTCAAATATAAGTAGGTACTTACCGGAGAGTGACAGCGTCCAGAGATAATAGTCGTAAGTATCCTTTAACACGCTTTGTGTTGAGTTCACTATTGTTGTCGCCATTTTGTCGGCGAATGTCTTCTCTGGAACAATGAGAATCCGATCTTAACTTTTATGTCATATGTTTAATGGGTACTCCAGATAAAGGATATATTAAATAAAGTAACAATGTTGAATAAATAAATTCAGAGGCGATGAGAAAATTCTTGAGTCTTAATGAATGAAATAAGTTTAGAATTCTACAAACTATTATAATTAATTTCGCTATATTGTTAAATTTTCTTTTCAACTTACAGTACTATAATTATCTAGATAGAGATATAATCATCAAAATTTAAGTCGATTTCACTCCACGATTTTTACTTTGAAGTTAATTTTGTTGTCAATTACTTTGTTCCCCTTTGAGCTTGTTCAACAAATTAATTTTCAAGTAATTCTGCGACATTATTTTGTCCCCAATAATATTATATTTAAGTGTTTTTTTTTCGACCCTCTTTGTGCCACTGCTGGACATGATTCTTCTCTTATAATAAGAAGGCTGTGTTATTTTATTTACACACTTAGAAAAGTTTTATTTTTAATTGTTTAAAAAACGTACACGTAGAAAACACACTTCAACGTACCTACGTTCAGTTTGTTCAGCCTCCCCAAATCCTCGCACATCCGTTACAATTACATATTAAAAGGCTTTTTTGCACGGTTCTGTCCCATTAATCACAGTGATATCCCGTCAAGAATAACTTAGGCCTGGACGCGAGGTGATGGCATTTAATAATTTTTCATTGATTGTTTTATCCGCACAGTTTTACTGTGACCACATTAATCTTCCTTTACAAAGGCACTTCAAAAAGAAAGGATTTCAAATGATGTTCCCACATAATGGAATTTGAATGTGCTATACAGATTTAATTATTATGAAGCTGGTATAGAAAAGTATTTGACGTATTTTTGTACAACAATTTGTAAAATATAGTGGCAATATTTTAGTATTACCGTTTTTGTAAAACTGTTGTAAAGTTTCGTAATAAATAGCCTAGATGAAAAATAGCAATGAGATCCGTAATCCATTTTTTATTTTGATTTTGGGTTTCTTTTTGTTACTTCATTTAAAAGCGAGATATTCACGAAAACAACAACTATCAAGAAGTAAGTGCCTTTATTCTTTCACTTTCAGACACGGGCCTCTTCTCATGTTGAGGAGGGGTAACGTGGCATAGCAGATGGGTGATGATGATGATTTAAGATGGATTGGTAGAGTTCACATACCTCAGAGAAGATTTAGGAGAACTCTACAAGGTGCATATCTCTCCCCGATGATTTCTTTCTTTGTCATAACGACTGTTTATTCTTTATTCATATAAAATATCTCTTTATAAATAAATAACCATATTACATTAACCATCCCCTTCGCTGTGATTATAATGGAGGCCAAGTTATAATGGAGGCAAAGATTTTGTTTGTAATAAAAATTAGTTACTCAATTTCTCAGTTTTTAAATATTTCCTTTGATCGTTTTTTTTCTAACATTTTATTTATTAATCACTTCTCTTGTTCTGAAGTTTTCATTTGTAAAATAGTACTTACGAAATAAGATATAAAGAACGAAATGTCTTAATAATGGTTTGTCGTTGTTCAAAATTTAAATTACTATAAGTATAGATTGTTAGACGACATTTTCCATCACCTTCACAGCGGTATTTATTTAAATTTCGAACGTCAGACTTCTATGAGTGGAAGACTGAAATTAGCAGAAGGCTTTCACTGCATAATTAATCATTTAAAGTCTTTACGTGGTAGGGTTAATTCATCCTATTAATTTGTGTTTTAATTTTCACATCATTCTATTTACAAAAAGTTCGCCGTTAGTATCGCTAAGTTTGTTTTTGTAAATACATATGATAATGTTTGGGTTTTAGTAACGAAGTTCTGATGCACACATATTTTGTATGGATCAAAATTTGGTTTACATTAAACCAATCAGAATATTAACAATATTATGAACACGCTTTTATTTGTATGAGACGGATGGATTCGAACAATGTTTATGTTGCAAAAGTCACTGAATGCTGATACATAATAAGTAAAACTTATAAACAATGATAGCGATTTTACCCAAATTTCCGCGTTTTGATACAGAATCAGCTATTCTCAAAGTTTGGCCGTTTCGCTCAGGCCAGCTCACTTGTTTACCTACAAACCCAAATATATTAACTCCGCTGAGAACGAATTATGTTGTTAACACTTTTCTTGCCGGGGAGCGATATGTGTATTGAAGGGAACACAAAAATTAATAAAAATCCAACGTAAATCAATTCATAAACATAATGATTATTATCACTATACATCAGGTTCCATGGTGAAAAATAGATCAGATTGTTTTATTGCTGCCAAAAAACGTAATAGAACTGGAAATAACAAACAAAAAAATGTAAGCACTTTTGAAAGTTAGTATTGATTTCATGTCGACTGTGCTACTGAATAACATCGTTCGGAAAATAAACTGTTACATTTTAAAACCTTCACCGGGGGAAAGCAAAAACAAATAACAAGAGCCCTCTTGTGTATCACAACAACGTTGCATAAGATACCATTTTAGACTTTATGCCGTAGAACTTAAGGATCTCGTAACACGCCTTCGTGAAACGAAACTGATATTGGGGATTTTCCCTTGAAATTAATGCAAGCGGACGTGCCATAGTAATCGATACAATATAGGTTCCGTATAAATATTCCGATAAAGATAGAAAGTGTGGCCACGGCATCGCGAGCACGCCGCGCCACGCGTGTTGAGGCAAAACCTTTAGGTCGTTATTATTGTGAAAGCATTGAATTATTTAGAAACAAGTGAGAATTTTTACAATTGTCCCAGCAAATGTATACTATTTATGACTTGGATATGGGATTTTTTAAAGAACATTAATAATATGGGTGCGCAGGTATTACTAATAATGTTATGGTACTTTGTATGACAGATGGTAAACGGAAGACGTTTCAAATAGAAGTGATGTTTAAATCTATACATATAAATGAAATTGAAGTATCTGTCTGTGATTTCAAGATAACTGTGTTTTCTCGAGTATTCAATTATCATTTACACGATACTAAAACACACGCAAGCTTTTTTTAAATTTTTATCTGTCTGTTTGTTCGGGCTAATCTCAACGGCTTACCCGATTTTAATGGAACTTTCACTGGAAGATAGAGGAGATGAAGGAAGGAAGAAGAAGAGGAGGCTGCTTTTGGTCCCGAAATTCCCACGAGATCTGAATTTACACGAGTAACACCGTAGATCACAACTGGTACATAATTAAATGCTACTTTAAAGATGGCGACGCTTTCATTTTTAGAATAACCCAATCCTACACTAATTAGAACGTCCCAGATAACATGTTAATATTTTAATTACATTTGTTAGTCTAAGAGATTTTAAACTTGTAGTCTGTTCGTATTATTACAGCTAAAACATTTTAAGGATTTAGCAACTTTTCAATTCGACTGGCCATTTGACGCTACGCACTTTCTATTTCACGCTACATGTAATTTATTTTTATGAATAATTATGTAAGTTTTATGGCACTAAACAAATGTTTGTTCTGGGTGGGAATCCAACGCACGATCTTTTATGTAGTCAGGGTCTAACTACTCGACTACGGGGCCATTCGAATCATCAACACTTTAAAAGCTTTTAGCGCGGTAGCTTAGTGTTGTAGATCTTCTTACTCGATCCTGGGGTTTGATTCTTGGCTTCGAGCTTATCTGAGTTTTTAAGATGATCACTGCGTGTAATGCTTAATATAAAAATTGTGAAGAAAGCTATACGTTTTACAGTTATTTATTTCAGTTAGACTAAAAAACAATTGACAATACAACGCACCCTAAGCATTTCACAAACTTCCACAAGGCCCAGTCGACTAGAGTTTGACCTGACTGTGTTAATTGTGCGATTATTCGTACTCAAAACGGTTAATGATTTGATGTTGTAAAACATTACTTTCCCCCCCCCCCCCCCCCCCCTCTCTCTCGCACGAGGCTCTTCATGTATTAGAATTTTTTTTCGTAATAAGCGTTCCAACACCTCGCGCCTCGCAATTTCAGTGGAAGCTATAAAATGACGTCATAAAACACAACTCATTTTGGACAGACCCTTGATGTACGGGTCCATCAATTTTATACTGCGTTCTCAAGATCGTAAAACTATTTTCACACTCTTTTCATAATACTTATGATAAGTAGCGGCGCTAGGTACGTTGACGTTGATTGGTGGACCTCACATACCTTAGAAAACATAAAATAGGTTATACCGTTTGCTAAATATATTTTCCCTTACCGTTACAGCGATATTTAATTTACAAAATGCACATAATTAAGAAAGTTACAGTTGGGCACTACAATTTGAACCGAGAACTCCAGAAAACGGCTAAAATTCAAACCACTGGCCTATCACGGCATTGTTTATTATGGTGTAAGTTCGTCAAAGTTGCTATTCAGTATATTTCGCTTCGTAACTATACTGAACCAAAGCGGAACACAAAGTTGCAGTTAGTTCCAAACTCTACTGTTGAGTCGTAGCATTGTCGATTTGCGTTCTAAAACTAGTTATTGCTAGTAATACTTGCCCTTTGCTGTGGCATTACAAAGTGAGGGATGTGGTTGTGGCATTGCTGTTGTTTTTATTTGTATTTTAAAAGTAAATTTCGTTTGTTTTAGTTTTCTACATCAGACATACCTACTCGTACATATTTCATACTGCATTTTTGTTGACGTTCATTGATAGTCGCGAAGTGATTCGCGAATTTTTCATTCTTGAATATAAGTCACTTTAAGTGGCTACCTTGGTAACTGGGTCATATTTCTTTCGTGGCGTCATTCAGATTTACAGGATAATAGCATATTTGTAAGTGTTTATTTCATAGAAATGGGCGGGTGTTCAAGTGTAAGTGCTTTTTACAGTCCCTATACCTGAGTGATTAATCTCCGTACTGTCTTTTATTTTGCCTTATAATGTTCACATATTTTTTATATTATTAAAAAACATACATATTTCCTGCAATTTCCGAAAGAACACATGTTGATTTAATAACATAGGAATACTCTTTCAGCGAGCGTCAGAATATTAGTGAGATATTACGACTGGAGCAGTATTCGTAGTAGTAATTAAGCAGTGATTGCCTAATGATGTGTTATTCGGTCTCCCACTCCTGGAGGTCGGGTTCAATTAAGGGCTTGGCCCTTGGTCCTTGGCCAGCATGGTCGACTATAGACTAAACTTCTCTCGCTATGAGAAGAGACCCGGTCCAGGAGTGGACCACTAAATGTTTGCAAAAACATATTATATTAGCTAAACTAATTCATACTAGCAGTCGCATTTTCGTTAGAAGTTGGTTTCAGATGCTCTTTTGTTATTTATACTCTATACTAATATATAAAGCTGAAGAGTTTGTTTGATTGTTTGAAATATTGGTCTGTTTTGAAAAATTCTTTCAGTGTTAGATAGGTCATTTATCGAGGAAGGCTATAGGCTATACTAGATTTTGCGCGCGGCTTCGCTCGCGTTGCTATTCAGAGTTTCGTAATGGCAATAAGTAAAAATGTAGTATATGAATTTAGATAGTCCATGGATAGCAGGAAATTTCACGGTATACGGAAAGGGGAATTATTTTACTCCGAATTATACGTAAAGAAAAAAGATTCTCCCAGCCACAGGTAACATAGCTCCGGCTTAAACATTCCAGCTTCAACAAAGTAGACCAATATGTAATACTTCCAATGTTTATCTAATCTCAGGGTCAATTTATTCCCGAAACGAATTATTAAAACTATTCCAAGTAGAAATATTATTGGAATTGCTCTCTCTCGACGTACTATCCAATTCCAGTTAATGTGTATGTAAGGAATAATTTGGAATATAATAATATTGTAGTAAAGCTTTATGTAAAAGTTCTACAATAATGTCGGCTTTATTTTGCCCGCGTTATTTGGCTTCGGCGGCGCCCAATACCAGTGAACTAGAAGTAGAGCAAAGTAGGACTTATATAAACCGTGTGTATATTAACTGTTTATCTGATAATGAATAAAACAATAGGTTTTCTCTAAACCTCATAAATTTGCAATAACTATAAAAATATTTACATTTTATACTTTCAGAAGATTAGTAGTCAATATTATTTAGACGAACTCAATAATTTATGTAGAAAGTACTTGGAACAAAGATTTATTTAAGCCCTTTACGTAATTTCACAAAATCGGTTTTAAGTAAGTTGTTCATAATCTAATAGTATTTGAATAAACTGATGAAATTTACATGGAATTTAATTTCGTAAACATAGTTGTTTTAACAATAGATTCATATTTATTTAAATATACTCTTGACTCATAAGCAATTTTGTGAGGTTGCCACGCTATTTTAAATTTATTAATTCTTACAATAGCGATGTTTGATAGTTTGATACTATAATGTCAAGAACATTGTAAATATACATTTTCCCTTTCTATTTAATGAGTTTCATACAAACGGTGTACGAATATTAGTTATTCTTGGCTATACTGGGCATAACAAACAAATTTTTCTAACGCCTGTCTTTTGTCTGTTGATGACAAATGTATACATATAAACATACACACACGCACACACGCAAATGTACACACACAGCTACACCATAATAGATCTTTGGCGTTGTTAGTTGATTTTGGAATTGTTTGGCACGCTGAGCAAACAAAGGCGAATTCTTTTGTGCCCGAGATTAACTCCACCCGGATGGCGAGTGAAAGTGACGTGCACTAGAGAAAAATAGGTTTGCATCATAAAGGAGAGAAAGGCCGAGAAGTGCCGTTTTGCTTTGGCATTCCGTATTCGTTTGTATTCGTATTCGTATTGACTCATTGTGCGTTTCGAACTTGATTTATTGGTTCTTAGATGTATTCTATTTGTATTTAAATAACGCAGTGGTTTTCAATCGCCTCCTAGGGAATAGTTGAGGACTTTTCACTAACATAACTGAATGGTAGAAGAAACTACACGCCCTAAGATTCTGGTGTGTATGCGATAGCTGTAAGGAGTGATCCATTGGTTTAGTGGCTGTAGGTTTTGAGTTCGATTCCCCCTAATATTGGCATCGAGCAAGCGTTTTTACGTTTATCTGGTTGCAAAATTATTTGCATGTATTTGGTATTCTTATACGTGCTTTGTGGTTGTGTGTAAAGTTTTTCCGAGATATTATTATGAGACTGGTCTCTTGGTATTTGGTGAGCCACATTAGTGGCCTGGTGGGGAAAACCCTACGACTGCCGTCTACCTCTTCAATACTTATTTGACTCAAATATATCAGCACAAACCTAAATATTGGTAAGAGGATCAAATATTTATATTTGTTTGCTGTATGGGCAAACTTGGATTCTAATATTTGTTTTATATTCATCTTACCGTCACAAATTGACTTAACATTTAGTATTCAATGTTTGTTTTATAAATTGAACGGAAAAGTATTTGGTAATATGATATTCCTTCCGTTTTTGTTTCAATCGAGATACTATCGGAAGTCTTCGAAACCCGCGTGTATGGACGAGTGATAAATATAGAAGAACCATATTACATCTGTAAGGACAGATATATTTGGACAGATTCAAGGACCGGGCGTGATGGTACAATTATGTTTAAAGAGTTAAAATTTAAAACGTCGCCTCGTAAATTCTCATATGGTATTTGTAAGAATTAGTAAGACGCCTAAAACATTTGTTTCCGATTGCATTGTTTTGAAATAGGACTATTACAAAAGGACGATTAGGAGAGATTACTAATAAGACTATAGGAATAGGACTATAAGTCAGTCCTGTTGCTATGAACACGAGTTTAGTGTCGTAAAACCAAACGCGACGCTATTACGAAAGGCTAAGATGTTAATACACACACGCATAACCTTCTAGATAAAAACAAATTGTCTAAGTCTAAGAGAAAACTGCCTACCCGCCGAAAACTTGTCAATGTTAGTCAAGTGAGAGCCTTAAGCTAAATACACTGTTATTTTCCTAACACTAATAATGTTCCTTGTTTGTTGTCATGAAAATTGCATTTCTATGCAATCTGCGACATACATACTTAGAAAGTAACAAGTAAATAACAAATGGAAGTTATTTAATGCAAAGATACACTATTAGCTTATTTCTACACTCCTTTAGATCCATGGTGTTTTTCAATGTGGTTTGCCTTCTATGATGGTATATATGTATGTTACTATATAAAGATGCAGTACTTTATGTTATTTAGCAAATGCTTTAACCGATGTTCTTTTAAGCGCTCTACCGGGCAGTTACGATTTGATGGGAGTTGTAAGTATATTATCACACGAAAAGCTTCAACAAAATCTTTTAAGAAAGCAAAGAAAATATGTTAAGAAAAATATTACTTCCATTTGGATTGAATACCCAATATTGCTTTTAAATGTTGATTTTCCAAGTCCTTATTATAACTATAGGGAATCGTGACGACAATAATACACCATCGAAATTTATTGATTTTTTCTATGTAATTTTCAAAATGTAATTTATTATGTTAATCCAATAACTAATTGTTAACTCTTGAAACAATCTCTTTGAGATGCATTTATCTCTAAACTTTAAATAAACTGCGTGTGAATTTTTACGTCACTTTAGAAACATACTCAGTACCTGTAAACTTGGTGACTGTGTAACTGAGTAGACTGTGACTGAGTAATATCAACTATCGCTTTAACTCGTCATTATAACAGGAGATTCGCGTCAAAAATATAACAAAGGCTGAAAGAGACAAATATACTAACCTGTCTATAGCTATATATTTATATAATATATTAATCACCACCTACGTAGACCTCCTGAATATGATTTCTACGGACACGTTGAATGATATGCATGTACGTGTCGGCTATTTTTCTTCTGAAGTGCCCTACAGTAGGGTTGCCTGGGAGAGATAGGTCTATTAGCGATAAGACTGCCTATTGTTCTCACCCTTACTTATGCCTGTTTTATATTTGTTTTCCCTTTTGTTTGGTATTTCGTGTTCTGTATTCATAAACAATAATAATATTTTGAGATATCTTCACACACGGTCAACTAAGGCCAGAGCTTGTACTATGATTAGTAAATAAATGAGGATATTCACTAACCACTAGACCAAAACGCCCGTCCAAAATGTATGAACCATTTATGAATAATATCATATCTATATTACAATGAAGTTTATTTAAAAAATGTAAGCCAATTACAGTATACGACGCTTGACTAACGAGACAAATTGCGTTAGTCACAGTCGTGCTTTTTATAATTACGAGTACGTAGACGACCGTTCGGTTGTACAAATTGTTTGAAGTGAAAGGTTCCGCAGCTTTACTGAGAGATGACTAAGCGAATATCGAAATGGGTTCCGTGTGTTTTTTTAACTTTATTTCTTTAGCAATATCAATTGTCGTTCAACGTAGGATATAGGATATAATTTACGGATAAATATTGTCAAATACGAAACAGTAGGGTTAATACGATAAATATTGTATGTGATCTTAATTACAAATTTTCTTTAACGCTTTAAAAATTAACTTCGGTTGTCATTAGATTAAAATATACAACAATAAATTTGAATTGATGAAATTTTTCCACCGAATTCTGCACGAAATTTTAATTTTGCTTGAATAACGAATGAATAAAAAAATCACTCAGTGCGCTCTTTCCCAACAAATATCTGAGATAAACTGAACTTCACACGCATGAGCAATTCCTATTATCACGAATGTCTACTTTGCATTTATATGAAGTGGAACTCACATTAAGGCATACAAGGACGGAGAGGATAATTTTAATACCTAAGAGAGAACGTTGGGGCTGAGAAATAAATTTCTCGAAGATTTCAACATAAATAACATTAAACCAATTAATATTAAGTGACTTAATTTATATTCATTACGAGCTGAGACCCGTGTTGTTGACAAAGAAAATCCCGATTAGCTGGGAATTTCGGGAAAAAATAGCCTATGTGTTGCCCTATAACCTACTCTATCTTCCAGTGAAAGTCCTATTAAAATCGGTTCAGCCGCTACCGAGATTAGCCCTGGACAAAGAAAAAGACAGACAGATAACAATTTCAAAAGTTTGATTACGTTTTAGTATCGTGTAAATAAGTATAACTATTTCAGAAAACACATTTAGTTTGCAATCATAGACAGACACCTCAATTTTGTTTATATAT
>DWQT01004019.1:0-11719 GCA_018244895.1 Myscelus amystis hages | reverse complement strand
ATACGAAACGATTTGCACGGCGATATAAAACAGCTTTTTATTACACGCAGACACTTATTTGCACAAATAGACACATTTAAAGATATTACAGAATTATTAGTTCAATCCATATTTTGCCTTTTTACGGCGTAAGTACCAATTTGAGAAATAGATACGATAGAAATATTAATAGATATTAGTAAGAAAGAAACACTTTATTCGTAATCTTACGACAACACATGATAAGAATAAAAAATGAAACTGACAATATGAATATTAAGAACTAAGAAAATATACACACGTAGGTACAATTAGGAATAAAAAAGAAAAAAGAATCTTTCACTTTGTTTTATCTGTTGATGGTATTCCAAAATCGATAAGTATCTTTTTATTGTTACCTTTTGTTGTAGGTCTGTTCGTTCTGTGATAATTCGCTATAGCTAAGCTGTGTTCTGGGTTCGATTTCCAGCCAAGACTTATGTTGTGTGAATGGATCAAAAATATTGAGGTTTAAATTTAAAATAAATTCTAATTAATAAAACGGTTTTACGTCTGATTATACCAAAGAGCATTCTTCTTAATGACTTAACGAAGTAGGTACCCATATTGTAACATAGTTTATAGCAGTACTGACTAATACCCATCGTATTATTTTCGGCGGCTACTCAGACCTGTATCCGTTCGATCTTCAGCTGGTGACGTCAATTCTTTTAACCTCGAGCTGACGATAAATCCTCGCAACCCAGTAGTGGCGGGTAATGGAACACACTGGTTCATTTCCGGAGCGTTCCATTTTCGAAAATCGATTGGCAATAAATCACTTGGAAGCACTCGCGTTTTTGTATTGGCCCGTCTTTTAATGCACGGATAGTGGGGAAGACTGCAGTATTCTGCGGGTCCGGGGTTCGATTCCTGGCAGGTGGCTTTTGAATAGTTTTTTGTAAAGCTGAAAAATGACCCCAATGGTTTCCACTATGAGACCCTTGTCTACCAGTGGAAGCAATAGAGGTTAAAAGGCAGCTCATAATTGAATACACAGATGCCTTATTTGAAGGGCAAGGGCTTATTTGAAGGTGTAAACCATGTAAAAATAACTGCTTTAACAAAATAAGTTCAAAAGCCTTTAGCAATCCAACCATAGATCCTAAACCTAAAACCCTAATTCTTGTATCTGTTATGCTAGTTTGGAATTAGCTTAGCATAATAGTAAAGTCTATCCTACGTTTGGCTTACGTCTGAAAACATAACACGAGTGCAATAAACAAGGTTGCAACACACCACATCGGAATGCAATTGATCAGTCCCGGGTTTATTTCCGAGTCGATTTTCGAAAAACGATCGCCACTAAATCACAAGTCGGTTATGTTTTGTTTTGATACCGGCCTGTCTGTTCTGCGATACAGAAATAAAATTGAGTACGGCTTATTGATGGCTAGCGAGCCCGCCGGCTGTATGCGCAATATGCTTTTGCCGGCCTAATAAAAGAGAGTGTGTATTAACGGATTTTCACGAAGTAAAACTCGAATTTTTCAATATCTGTAGGCAGTTGAGGATTTGGACTGGTATTCCTTTTTTGTTCCAAATTCAAATACGAATGCGAGGGAATTCAAAATTCGAATGGTTTCCATTTTATTGTTCGATTCAGTTAGTTGTATTACTCCTGGCGACTATTTCCAATGTATCAACAATGAGAGATGAGAATTTGTTGTTCTTAATTCAAATTCGTTAAAATTTGAAATTCGAATGATCTATACTTAGTGAGTCAGAGATAAACTGTAACTTTTGTCAACTATTCCGGAATGCTTTGCGTGCATGCCTCACTCCCACGTATGACATTAGGGAAGTCGGGACAGAGATTGATGCGATAGGAACGGATTCGTCTACCAGTAGACAATAGTCGAAACCATAGATAACAAAACATTTAGCTTAGCCCAACTAAGAATTTAAATATATACGATAATTTTTTTTTTTACTAATCAAACAAAAGCATATATAATAACAATATTTATTCGCAGCTTAAAAAACTACAGATACATAATTGTAGACAGAGGCATAATCGCGACAATGCTTAGATAAACAAAACACGTGGAAACCAAAAAAAAAACACAAACACTAATCTAATGTAAGTGTAAACAAAAAACGGAACGCATATTCAGGTTCAACGCAAGCCGCCATACTTTTTGCATTCGTATCGCCAAAAGTTTTAAACGCGGTCACATTCCGACCGCGAGATGGCGCTTTATGCGAACGCGCGAACAAATAAACCGACGAACGGACAGACAAATCGACATATTAATGTATCGCGCGTTTGGGGAGTGCTCAGACACAAATAAATAACACGCGGCTATTTATATAGGTAGAAGGTATTTTTTTTTTGTTACATTCTCAACCTATTTATTTATCAGCCCTGGATTCCTGGCTGTTAATCTGTCACACATTCCTATACTTATACCGCGCTATCTATATCTATATCTATACTAATATATAAAGCTGAAGAGTTTGTTTGATTGCTTGAACGCGCTAATCTCAGGAACTACTGGTCCAATTTGAAAAATTATTTCAGTGTTAGACAGCTCATTTATCCAGGAAGGCTATAGGCTATACTAGCATTTGCGCGCGGCTTCGCACGTGTTGCTATTCAAAATTTCATAATGGCAATAAGTAAAAATGTAGTATGTGAATTTAGATACTCCAAGGATAGCAGGACATTTCACGGTACAGAGATAGGGGAATTGTTTTACTCCGAATTAAAGGCGCGCGAAGCCGCGGGCAAACGCTAGTTGCTATATAAACACTGTTAATTATGTTTCTTCTTACATATTAAACTATGCAAATTTAATTATTTTTTAAATTTGGTATGTCCTAAAAGCGTGTTTCCGAGTTCTTTAATAACTGTTTATTTAATGTCCTTTTACGTTCCCAGATTTATTTTTTATTTCTTAATTTGGTATTTCCTAAAAGCGTGTTTCCTAATTTTTTTCTAATATCCATTCAATATAATTTCTGTTCGCAGGTGCGTTGATGGGCGGGATCTTGGGCGGGTTCGCGATGCGGTACGGGCGGCGCACTGTGCTGCTGCTCGCCGCGTTGCCGTACACCCTGGCCTGGCTCGCCACCTCGCTCTCCACCAGCGTCGACATGGTCTCCGCCACCTCCTTCTTCGGCGGCATGCTCGTCTGCTGCATCACCATGATCACTCAGGTGGGTGACGTCATATTGCTTACTAGCTGACCCCGCGAACGTTGCTTTGCTATATAAATGACTAGCTTTTGCCCGCGGCTTCGCGCGCGTTGAATTCGGAGTGAAACAATCCCCCTTTCCTTAGTCTATAGTATTCCTCGATAAATGAGCTATCTAACACTGAAAGAATTTTTGAAATCGGACCAGTAGTTTCTGAGATTAGCGCGTTCAAACAATCACAAAACTCTTCAGCTTTATATTATTACAGTATAGATAGAACGGAAGACAGAATTAATGAAAAAAAGAAAGAAAGAAAATTTGTATTTTTGAAATCCATACAAAGAAAGTTAAATAATAGTTTTAAATAAAGCGTGCGGGAATGTATTGTAATAAGAAGTATCTCATCGCTTGTCTATGTATGCATTTATTTACTGCATATCAAGATATCAACCTAACATCCACTGACGTCACATGAGGTATAAAAGATGCTGAGTCCAGTATACTACTGTTACAATTGTAGACAAAATACAATTCAATAGTGAAACTAGAAAGGAAAATGTATCGAAAAAAAACATTAAATTCAAAATGGACTGAAGACGTGAAATAAAAGTACGAGCATTATTAAATAGTTTAGTAATTTTGGAAAAAATTCAAATTATAGTAAACATTCAAATGATAAATATCTCGCGCGGTGGTCCAGTGGCTATTAACAATTGCGACCTATTATATTACCCTGCTAATCAGAGCACAATCAATAATTATAAGTGTGAGAAGGTTATTTAACAATCAGAGCATTGAAATAGTCGAAGTACTTAAATATAAAAACATTGAATGTGTGAACTGAACCAGTAATGAATATTTGAAAACATTCAATGAGCATATTATATGTAGCATTGAATAATGAATACAATTGCAACAAATGCTATCCTGCCTTACATTCAGGAATAGAAATAGATAGATAAAGAGATAGAAAGATAGAAATATATAGTTTGAGAGATAGATAAATAGAAACCATTTATTTTGGTTAGTTTTACAATACAATCTCCGAAAGCGTCGTGTGCATGAAGAGAGTGATGGGTGTGGATGAAGCACGACAGGTTTGTTAGGACAGGATATTTGGCACTCGGTGCGCCCTGCCCACCCCGTTAGGGACCTGGCGTAATGGTTATGTATGTATGGATGTAGTATGTACAATACAATAATTTTGCCTTTCAAATGCGCTCTCCATATGTTCCTTCCACTCGCTGAAATATTTAATTTTTTATATTAATCTGTATTTATAGTAATATTTACTTTAAACATTTTCGTTACTGAGCTCGCGTTGATTTTAAACGTCGAATTTAAATGTATGTTAAAGTGTTATTTTTAACTAATAACAAATAGTAAATATAATTGTAATGGCATTTCTTTTTGTACGCCGTAAAACAAACTATGGTCTAAAATTATTATTGTGTAAAATCTTTTAATGTACCCATATTGCAAAGAAACATCTCTGAGTTTGAAAAGATACGTTATTTTAACATACATCCGTTGGGTAGTTTTAAACGTCTTTTATAGCTGTCGACGAAGTTTAACGGTAACAATTTATATCGACAAAGTACAACGACGCTTTAACGTAACGGCATTTATTTATAACAATAGTGCAATTGTTATTACATCTCGCGGAGCGTCATAACCCGAGTCGTGTGTGAACATTCATCACGGCAGTATTGTCTCCAGGTCAGAAGTTAATCGAGTTTCTTTCGATTTTCTCTCATTTGTATAACAAAAGGCTTATACGGTTTCTAATGGACTTGTTCTAGTATCTGCGATTCACTATTGTTTTCCAATGCGATATTAACGCCGGTGCAAATCTGTCAATATCAATACTTACTGATTGTTCTAGGATTCGTGATGTGAATAACGACTTTATCTTGTCTGAAAGTATATATGTAGATGGCATATAAGAAAATGAAACATTACAAAAAAAACACGTAAATAAGAGAAAAATGAACGCTAATATCGCACTTCCATCTTTTCTAACGATCCAAAATGTTTAATGTTACCAATAGTTTTTAATATATTTTTTTGGATTTATTTTAAGAATAACTAATTTGTTTATTTTTTTCATCTCAATGAAATTAACGTCTACTTTCTTTCTTTCATTACGCACTCTGCTGCAGTAGTATTTTACAATATTTTTCAGCTATCACTCATACCATCAAGATAGAGCACGCGGTGAAAGCAATTTGCTTCAACAATAAACATTAGTATTGCCATTCGAAAATAACGTTTATATACTCAATCACACATTACTTACCGACAATTGCAATTACAAGCTTTGTTGGCAAAAAGCTGATACACACGCGCATCTTGTTCATAGAACATTTGGAAACGCCTTGGATATAGAAATTACCGCCATCTAGCGGCGCACCATTAGTATTAATATCGTGTCCAGTTATTGTTCGCAGTGTAATATACGTTTTGACAGCTACAGCAAGTACTTAGCCTAGCCTAGATATTATTTATTTTGATACAACAAGGTATCGAGACATCAAAATGCAAGTGACGGAATTGACAGTTTCAGCATACATTAGTTGGGTTTCGTGTTCTCACATTTCATACAAATTTACATTTACATTAACTTGTCGATAGATCACAAAATTAGTTCCTTTTACGCCCGATGGCGGCGCTGCAAAATACTTTGTCGATAGAAGTTCGTTCGGCCACTGGAAATCAAAAGTATTTCAATTCCAGTGGTTACAAATGTTTTTATGACACGAACAACGCCACCTAGCGTTAAAAATGAGTAGACATAATTGCTGTTCAAACCGCAACGCTGTGTAGCACTCAACAGTTATGCTGCATATCGTAAACTTTTTGTGCATTTCGCACTGCATTCAAGTGCAGAGACAACAAAACCCGCGCGCGTTTTATGCATACTCCCCGTTCCCAAGATTGTTCGCGGATGACGCTTAAATCATTTTCATGGAAGGAAACGTTTTGAAACGGACTGACTTCAGTTCCCAAGTTAACGACGTGTTTTGTTAGTCTTTTGTGTGCGAATTACATTCGTGTTTTGCGACTTGGCAAAGGGTAAACAAAGTTGACGGTTGCGAACTGACAGAGTTGGGTATTAGCTTGTCCGCCTTTTACGGTGTATGTACCTTATTTGTTAAATCGTAAATAGCTAAATAAACCGCCATTTTGCTTTTTAGCGTTTGAAATTCGTTTCTAGAAGACTGCTTAATATCTGCCTATAGGAAACATTATTGCTTATCACAACGAAGGCTTGTCTATGATTTTCTTTCCATAGACCAGTACGCGATTCTTCGAACGGTCCCAGGTTCGGTTCCCGTCAGATATTTGCATGACGAACTTACATGGTCTGTAGTTTGTGTATATCTCAATTTTCTCTGATATATTCAAGTGTTACCTAAGCTAAATATTAAAAATATGATGTTTGAATTGAATTTGTATAAAATTTATCTTACAAGCCTCTCAAACCGGCGCGTAGGCTTGAAGAGAGTGATGAATGTAGACGAAGCACTTCAGGTTTGGAAGGATAGCGATATATAGCACTCCGCGCTTTCTGCCTACTCGGTTAGGGACGGCGTGATGGTATAACATATATTTAGGTTTTTACAATTGATTGTTAAAAGTGTAAATCCATTGTAATGTATAAGATAATGAATTTAATATTAATAACCGAACATCTGTCGTCCTTCTCTCTTGTCCACAACGGAAAGGGACAGAACATCATTCATCTGCAGTCGACACGTGTAATAATGCGGTACAGTCATTCACAGTGGTTTCAATTGATTCCTTTTTTCATTTTTTAATTGAACAAATAAAGGAAAAAGAAAAGAAATATCAAACATATGCAACGCAACAAATAAACAAATCTTAAAATGCTTTTAAAAATACAAATGCATAATTATATTATACGTTCGGAAATGTATTTATTAAACCCAGATACACCAAACAAACGTGTCCATCAAACAAACGTTGGTTCTGGATGGGAATCGAACCCACGACCTCTGAATTTCTAACCACGAGTCTGAGAGGCACTCAAATATGCTAATTATATAAGGAATTTAAATATGCAAATGATTTATTTCAAATACCTTATGTTGCTACAGTTAAAAGTCAGTGGAGGTTTAGACATAGACTGGGTACCTATATTAGAAGTCATTAATCATTTTAAAGGGTATTAATGACACTGAATGAAATTATACTATGATTGATCAATTAATCTTCTGTTATTAATTACAGAATTTCACAACATTCAATTGCGAATTGAAATTTATTACCACAGAATGTATAATGTACAGAATATTAAACAGTATAGATTTTAATACATAAATCTATGCTAATATAACATAGCTAAAAAGATCACTACACTGTTTTAACTGGCAAATCTTTAAGAATATCAAGCAGATTTAAAAAAAATCTTATTGAATTTAATAGGGGCAGTACTAAGGAAACCTTATAGGCTGTTTAAGTATGCAGTTTGTATAGACGCATACACAAGCAATGTTGTAAGGTACTGTGTAGCTATATAATTATAATAGCTAATAATATATTGCTGTCAGTAATCTGATTTCTAATTAGATAAAGCGTATTATAAGCAGATAGCTGAGAAAATATCGTTTTCTAAATATATACACATAATATTGCTTCGACATATAAACAAGCTGACCACACCAATATGTCCTTCTAAATGTATACTTTATTTTATTTTATTTTATTTTTTATTTTATTTTATTTTATTTGATTTAATATGTCCCTATGTTTATTTAATATGTCCCTAATTTGAATCGAACCTACTACCGCCCGCTCAACATGTAGGGTCCCTAACAACTGAACAACTGATAAACACAAAAATGGCGACCAAAATCGCAAGAAATTATCTATACTAATAAATCAAATTGGATTGTCTGTTTGTAATATTAAAATAACCGGTTTTTACTAAATCCATATGTATGTAAACACGGTAGATATACCAAAATAACATTTTTTACAATTTTTGTCTGTCTGTCTGTCTGTCTGTCTGTCTGTTCCCGCTGAACTCTGGAGCGGCTGGACCGATTTTGACGGTACTTTCACTGACAGATAGCTGATGTACAAGAAGAAACTTAAGCTTCTTTTATTTTACAATTTTAACATTTTTTTAAAATTCAAACGTGTGCGAAGCGCGGGCGCCGCTAGTTACGAAATAAAGCAATATTAGTACGTTATAGTGTGAACTTGTGTAGCCCTCCGTACGTTCAAAGCCTAAAGCATTGACACAGCTTTCTCCGAATCTGTATTCAACTATCATTTCCTATGCATTCGTATTCATAGTATTCATACGTTTATGACTGTCGCTTGTACTAACATGTGCTATTGCATGCATGTTGAAATGGCTGTGTTCAAGTATGGTTAGATTAATAGATTTGGTTTAATTATACATACATACTTACATACAACCATCACGCCGGGTCCCTAACGCGGTAGGCAGGGCGCACCGATCGCCAAATATCTGTGTCCTCACAAACCTGTCGTGCTTCATCCACATCCATCACTCTCTACGTGCACACGACGGATTCGGAGACTCTTGATTGCCCCATCAGCAAATGTCTGACCTATTTGCTCGTGATAGGACAGTCTTGATTTAATTATGATATTTTTAAAAGGTTTGAATTTCAATCTGTCATTTTGGCAGTCGGGGTTCAAATCTTTGCGTACATTTTAAAACGATACGTATTTTTCATATCACTTGCTATAACGTTGATGTAAAACAGTAGGGCAATAAATATCTTTGAGTGTCTTACAAAATATATGTTTTCCAATGTGTGTGCGGCACCTTAGCCAGCGTGGTAGACTATGGCCTAACACCTCACTGGTGAGGAAACAACTTGAGACATCAACTTCCGTGGCATGCGCACATTTTTCGAAATAAATAAATACATAATGGAAACAATATAATTTTTAACAAAACAATTGTATGTGAGATAAATATACATTGAATTTAATTGTCGTCAATACATGTTATATTGTGTTCAATGGCTTTGAGGCAAACCGAATATGATTCGTTAAGCTACGGTGAATTAACTACGGTTCAGGCTTCTCTTCACTTATTGTTTCATCAACTCTTTCAGCACATTAAGGCGCAGGCGCGGCTGCTGCCACTGCGTGACGGTCACTTTTTGTTATTGTTGTTGTTTATTGTTTGTTGTTTGTTGTTTGTTGTTTGTTTGTTGCTGTCGTCTATTTTGCTCACTTCGCGCCAACTCTAGACTGTAGACTGTAGACTGTACTATACTTATTTACATAAGGATACACTGGTAATCTGTTTCACGTTTACTTTTCAACAACAACATACCACCACACCAGGTTCCTAACGGGGTAGGCAGAAAGCACCGAGCGCCAAATCTCTGTCCTTACAGACCTGACCTGCTTCGTCAAATTCTGATACGTGCTTTTAAAATTCTGCTCTACTTTAAGCAATTTACCATTTTCCTGGCAAAGGACGTGCCTGTTTGTTGCGATGCAATTATAATTTTCTATCCTATTGTTTCAGGTTTACGTGACGGAAATAGCGGTGCCTGAAATACGGGGGTGCCTGAGTTCGGTCCTGAAGATCCTGAGCCAAATCGGCATACTTATGTCGTTCTCCCTCGGCGCGTACCTCAACTGGCACCAGCTCGCGCTGATGGTGGCGTCAGCGCCGATCCTGCTCTTCTTCGCTCTCCTATTCATCCCCGAAACGCCGTCATCTCTTCTTCTGAGAGGAAGAGAAGAAGACGCATCCGACTCGCTCCAATGGCTCAGAGGACCAGACGCGGATATTCGACAGGAACTAGCGACAATCCGAACGAATATTTTAGCGAGCAAGCAATACCATAACGGTAGGGCCGGTAAAGTCAAAGTCTTGTTGTCCAAAAGGCTAACAAGGCCAGTCCTAATCACCTGCGGTCTGATGTTCTTCCAGAAGTTCACTGGAGCGCATGTGTTCAATTTCTACGCGGTGTCCATGTTCAAGAAGACCTTCCGAATGATGAATCCGCACGGTGGCGCCATTGCCACCAGCGTGGTCCAGCTCCTGGCGTCATGTCTATCGGGAATGCTCATTGATAACGTCGGTAGGCTGCCTCTGCTGATGATCAGTGGCGTGATGATGTCGATAGCGCTAGCCGGTTTCGGATCGTACGCGTACTACGAAGACGTGTTTAGGAATTCCACGGAACCGGTCCACGCGGAGCCTGGCTCTTACGACTGGATCCCGTTGGTCTGTGTCCTGACCTTCACGATTGCTTTTTCCCTGGGCATCAGTCCGATATCGTCTTTACTGGTCGGCGAGCTGTTTCCATTGGAATACAGGAGTACGGGAAGCGCTATGGCCACCAGCTTCAGCCATCTCTGCGGTTTCGTCAACGTGAAAACGGCAGCCGACTTCCAAGATTACATAGGATTGTATGGATTGTTCTGGCTCTACGCTGGCATTTCGGTCCTTTGTCTCTTGTTCGTCGTGCTCTTTGTCCCGGAGACGAAAGGTCGTGAAATTGATGAAATGGACCCCAAGTATGTCGAGTCTTTGTGTATCAACCGATAGTACGTCCGAGCGATTTTAGACTGAAGTGCCTTGTAGTTAAGGACTGTGTTCGACTGAGACCGCTATTGGTGCATCGGAGAATGGCTATCCAGTATTATTTCTTAGATGATATAATATGTTAGATTTTTTTTGTATCTGTCTTCCTGCCTATGATGTTAAGTTCCTCTTCGCGTTTTGTTTCTGTATTGAAACAGTCAATGTAAAATATATTATATATCCTTGTATTATTGTAGATTAAGTTAATTTAAAAATCAGAAAGTTACATGTGTATATAATGGTAAGATTCCCCTAATAAGCAGATCGAGGCTGGTATATAAAATTATCACACATGTCTGTCGCCTATACGCCGACCGGGAATCGAACCCAGAAACAGCACAAGAATTGTTCCAATCTTAACAAATGGCGATACCTACAAACATCACAATGTATTTAAGATAATTAAAACATTAATGTTAACAATGTTTCTTCTTTGATCTGAATGCCCATTGTTATGTTAATATGTTAATGTTAAGAAGACTTATGTAAGTTAACATTATTTTATATGTAAGTATTTATTTATTGAATATTTTAAATGTAAGTAGCTTCGACGACTTTATAGATATGTGTGTCCATTTTGAAATTTTAAGTGCCTTGCAAATCAAAATTTGTTAACGTTCAAAATGTGATAAAAACCACATTGAAAAAAGTATTCTTATTATAGTAATGTTAAATAAATTATAAATTTGTAAATTAAATGTTTTGTGTATTTAGTCACATACATACATAAATTATACAAAATCAAATACAATGTTATGTATACATTTTTAGTAATAAAAGATATTTTTTCGAGAAATTCATTATGAGTGACAGAATTAAAATGTTTATAAAGATGCTTTAAGAACTAAGGTTGCAAACCAAATTTTTTTTTTTTTTTTTTTATTACTTAAACCTAGCAAACAGGCAGACGGGCCACCTGATGGTAAGTGGTCACCGTCGCCTATGGAC
>DWQT01004018.1:0-11720 GCA_018244895.1 Myscelus amystis hages | reverse complement strand
CGCGTTTCTCCGCGAACAATGCTCATAAACTAAAAACTAATGGGCCTACATCGATCAAATTTTTATGGGACCAATTCAAAACGATTCCGCATCAAACAAAACATGAATTACGAAAATCGGTTCAGAAACCTCGGAGAAATCGGTGTATATATATAAAAAAAAAAATATACGGTCCGAATTGAGTACCTCCTCCTTTTTGAAGTCGGTAAAAACAGACTAAAGATTCTGATATTCAGCTGTTATTTAATTCACACAACCTGCTATAAGTCATAATATTCGTATTAAAAAACCTTTCAACCTTGAACAGAATAGGATCGGTGTGGAGTGGAGTTAAATAAAACATCAGATTTGTTGTAAACTGTTTATTCTCTCGCATTATGGATGAGTGATGTAAAGCATTTGTCTAGCAGTAGCTAGATTCTATATTATCACGTTGAAGGCGGTAACAATAAGTTTTGTTCATAATAATTTATTGAAGATAAAACTGTTTATAAATTTAATACTATTTGAAGACTTCTTAAAATTGGCAATTTGAGTCAACAAATTTTGTTTTTTAAACAAAGATTTCAGCCGTGCAGCCATTTCATCAACGGAATCTTATTAACTCTAGTGATTTCTACCAAACAGCTTTATTTCAACAAATTACTCGTTAATATGGACACATGGCTTTGTAAAATGGATTTCACAAAATATTTGTTTGATTTTCAGCTTTCCGATAAAAGGCTGTTTTCAAATCACATGATTATGTAGATTATAAACTGATTATTGTGACTTTTAACTCCAATGAAGTTCTCTGATAACTCCGGTTGCTCAAACAATGTCAGATACAGTTGATGGTGAAGCAAATTTTGTTTATATTATTTTATGTCAACAGTATTGCTCATAAACTTATAAAGAAAATCAAAATATTGTGTTTGCTACATTTGTATACCATAGACCAGGCGTAGCGTACCATACTTTTATTTATTTATATAAAAAAAATCTATCTCAATCCAAATGGATTGCACTCCAAATGTCAAAATACACAGCAATTTGTTTCATGAGGAATTTGATCGATTTAAATTACGTATGCTTATATGTTTGATTGGTTTTAGTTTACAATAGCAACCTATTCCAATTTTTTTTAATACAACACTCTTCCAATATACAGAAATAGTTCTTGTCGCGGGGGAGTTCAGTCTGAAATTCCATAACCGACAGCCAATGTTTCGTGGTAATGACCAAAATGTCTAGATCGAAAATACATAGATTGTAACATGTCAAAATACATTATCGCGATCAAACAGATAATTGATATTGGAAGACGACACTATGTTTGTAGTTAGAATGTCCTAACAGCTATTCGTAAATCAGGCGAGTTACGTTCACTTTGCCTACACTTACGACCTTCTGCTATTCATCAACGCGATTTCACAACCGAATTAGCGCACACCCGAAAATAATTAAGAGAAAAAATAAAAATAAATACACAGCTGGCACTACAACATAATACAATAATCAAAGTAAAAAAAAAAAAAACATTTGTAAAGCGAACAATTTTTAAAAATAGAATTAAAATTGCTATTCTTAGTTTAATTCTTGAATATGTTCGCTCGGTAGTAACAGTTTCTTTTTAAATATGATAAATTATAATTCCAATTATGATTTACAACGAATTAAAGCTTTTTTGTGTTCCTTACGTCAAGTACCTATGTACTTGTTCATATCTTCCAATTAAATTTTGCTATAAAGTACGAGTATGTATAATTATTTCTTACGACATTAATAAAGGATATTTGAAATTGATTTTTGTTTTCACGTTTTCTTGTATCTTACTAACCTTTCAATAATTAATTCAAATAAAACAGAAAACTATAAATTGCGTTTAAAGAAATATTCATAATAACAATTAAAATAACGTCATTTTATTTAAAATACAAAGGTTAAACATGATCATTACGATTCAGAAAAGCAAGATTTCAAGAAATAAACATACAGACACAAATATACGGAATTAAATGATTCCTTTCCAGAACATTCCAAAACAATCTTCCGCGTTGATTATTTGAAAAGCGATCTCAAAAACTGATTTCCAATGACAATGAAACCTGCTAATGCTAACTCCTTTGGATGGAAATGTTTAAGTCACGATTCGGCAAAATGTACCTACTTACCCACCAACTTAGGACCTATTTCAGTGACAGACAGTCCTTTACTAACGAACAATTATACAATATCGCCTAATTC
This sequence comes from Myscelus amystis hages, assembly GCA_018244895.1. NCBI lineage: Eukaryota > Metazoa > Arthropoda > Insecta > Lepidoptera > Hesperiidae > Myscelus > Myscelus amystis. Next base: position 9,494 of record DWQT01004018.1, on the reverse strand, counting down.
TATTTTCGAACGCTTTTTTTTTTTAATAACACACATGGGAAGCGATCAAGCAACGGCCAGTATATTATAAATACTTCATTTCTAACAATATGCGGCGAAGTACAAAGCGCCGAATCGTAACCAAAGTGTCAAAAATATTTTTTTTTTTAAATCTTTAACGAGGCACTTGACTTTGTATGAAAATATGTGATTCGATTTTACAGTATCAGATAAATTCAAATTAATCCTAATAGGATATATTTAATCTCAATACAATCAATATACTCCATTATTAGGATCAATTTGAATTTCTTAAATATTTATAATTGTTACAACTTACAAGATTCAAAGCTAGGAAGCCACACAATAAAAAAAAATGCTCTATTAATAAATAAATGCGTAAAGAATATTTCCATTGATACATAGGTCACTTGAAGACTGAAAAAGCCCAACTAACATATGGATATACATAGATGTTACTTTGCAACAGAGCTAGATGTGTCCGCATGAATATATTATATATGAATATATTATATTATATCTATACATATAAATAAAATTGGAGTGTCTGTTTGTAATATTAAAATAACCGCTTTTCACTATACTCATATGTATATAAACACGGTACATATAGCAAAATATTTTTTTTTTACAATTTTTATCTGTCTCGTTTGTTACGGCTAAATCCTGGAACGGCTGGACCGATTTTAATGGGACTTTCACTGGCAGATAGCTGATGTAATAAGGAGTAGCTTAGGCTTATATTTTGGAATTTCAACAATAACTTTTTTGTTAAATTCAAACGCGGACGAAGTCGCGGGCACAGCTAGTGTTACATAAAACACAACACACACGACCAACTGATCAACAACGTTATTATATAAAATGTAAAAGTCGACAACGATGGGATTGTGGTTACAATTAATGTTTTTAAATATAATAATATTAATTGTTATATAACAAATTCATTTCAATGAAAACATGAGATTCTCATTAAATTTTAAAATACAGATTAATTCTTATGCTTAAGGCCGAATTAGACGGTCTGTTTGTCATCACACAATGTTTCCCGAGAGAAAAAAAATACTTTATTGTATTTCAAATATGGGTCTCGACCGAAATAAACTCATAATAATATACGAGATATTTATGCCCTAAATAAATTGTATTAGAAGATATTTAAATACTTTATATTGTGACAGTTTGAAGTCTAAACTATTATAGTGACCTAGAGTCGAATGCGGGGAAAGCAAACTGAATACCTTATATATTTATATATCTATATCTATACTATAATAATATAAAGCTGAAGAGTTTGATTGTTTAAACGTGCTAATCTCAGGAAATATTGGTCCGATTTGAAAAATTCTTTCAGTGTTAGATAGCTCATTTATCGAAGAAGGCTATAGGCTATATAACATCGCGCTAAGATGAATAGGAGAGGAGCAGCAATAAAAAATATTGCGAGAACGGCAAAATCATTTATATGGCAAAGCAACGTTTGCGGCGACAACTAGTTAACAAATATATGTAAATTCATTGACGTCGCGACAAACTAACACCGTCCAATTCAGCCATACTGTAAATATAATGAATATTAATTATTTTCACTAATTAAAATTGTGTTACACAAATTCACTAACTAAAAATTGCATTTGAAATATAATTATAGCCTATAAATTATATTACCTATACCATATAACCGTTCTTAATTAATTAAAGTTTAATAATTAGTAATCTCTGGAATATTAATTAGGAGAAAAGTTCCAATTGTATTTACCCAAGCAATGTCACTTTAACTGAAACACAATCATTTTTGTTCACAGCATAACGTACACACACACACACACAAATAAACCAGAATCATTGGAAAAACAATGATCTTGATTATAATAATAATAATAAAAAGTCTTAAAAGCGCGTAAAACAAAAATTATTCTCAAATTATTTTAATTTGATAGTAAAATACCTCAACATATTTTACATTGTGACGATTTACAATAAAACACTACTAGTATTTGAGATACTTTTTGTTTTTTCTTGCACAAGATTTATATTTCACTGCGAGCTTATTATGTGAGTTTAGGCGGTTTACACACGGAGCGGGTGAGACGCTCCTGTTTGTCCGCACGTTGGAAACATACCTTATTCTGTCAATCGTTAGACCTTAGTTGATCCACTGTCGAGAAACGGATCTCACATTGTGAGGACCGTTTGTAAATGAATTTACATAAACATAAATACATAAACACAATATCGCCCATTTTCCGTAGAGATAGGCAGAGAGTAAGGATTGGCTATAGTAATGATAAATATCTACTGTCTTCGAATGTCAAATTCGTTATTGAAGTTTGATTTAACTTAAAAATATAACTTATAAACAATTGTAGAATTTCACATTTCGTCCAGAATAGTGATACGCGTACTTAAAAACTAAAATTAACCTAAAACGGATTAATAATAAAATTAATAGATTAAAATTAAATTCTAATTAATAAAAATAGGGACAATGTGTGCTAAGATTTCTCGAAAATAAAGGTGTGTACAGATTGAGTTAGGTACACTGAAAGTGCATTGAAAATAGTATATAAATAATTTCAGTATTAATGAAAAAAAAATTGCATAAAATACATTATTTCTCTAATAAAAAATTATCCTTTTCAATAGACATAAATATGGAATTATAAAAATTGAATCGTTACTAACAAAACTGTAACAATCAATGATTTGCTTTTGAACCTTTTTTCGAATCATAAAAAATAACTGTACACACTCTTTAAAAATATAACATAACAAAAAAAAACAACATGATTGGATGCTAGCCTTTCAAAAGATTCAAAAAAAAAAAAAAAATTTTAAACAGATTAAAAAAAACGTGACAAAGTATATTCTTTAAAGATTACTGGCATTTGATAATGAAAATAATGAATATTACTAAACCGTTGCAAAAAAGATACGGTTTAAATAAAATCAAAAATTTTTATTAAGCAAAAAGTGATGTTTTTGTTGTAAATATGAAATAAAAAGTATATTAAACACATTGAAATTGTGATTTTTAATAGACGCAGTGAATCACATAGTCATACAATAATTATAGCATAAATCATATTATGAGGCAATATCAATGTTATTTTACCTCGTATGAGAGAGATTATATTATATGAGATGTAATTAGAAGCATTAATACTTTGTATTCCATAGTCTGCGGGATTTTGCTAGCAAGTCCAAGTTGTCATAAAATCACCGTTGAACGTTTGATATAATCACGTACTCACAAGCACTAACATACTGTATATAACCATATATTATCTAGCAAAATATTAATTAATTAACACTATATTTGATTGGGCACCGAAAGTCCCAGAGTTCTCCATTCTATTACAGTTTTCGAAGTAAATGTAATAATTTTCACTACAGACAACAGTTTCTCTTGATAGATGTAACATATTCTAGCGCTTGCGTGTACACGATAAGGTTCATTTCGCTGTGAACGTCCAACGGCGCATGTTATGTTATTTAGCACACATTGTCATCTAAGAGTCAATCGGTGCGCTGCTTTATGTGGAAGCAGCTTATTCGGAAGTGGTCGCACATCTGCCGCACCTGAAGCGCAATATGAACGGGGTTTTATTAAAAAAATATATACAAAAGCTATTCATCTTTACCAGTAAATAGTTAAGCATTTAGTGCATTATACCCATATCTTTATAAACCTGATTAATTAACATTGATAACTGTGCATGGTGGGTGATATTTGGAGACCTATCTTTACATATAAATAAATATCTGTCTGTGATTTCAAACTAAACTGTATTCTCTCAAGTGCTTGGCTATTTAGTTATAAGCTTACACCATTAATTTGTACGCCGTAAAAGGCAAAATATGGATTAAACTAGTAACTTTTTAAGATCTCTAATGTACCCATATTTGTGCAAATAAATTTCTTTTGTCTTTTTGTCTTTTGTCTTAAGTACATTAAAATAATTTGTCCAAATTTCGTATAATTTCACATTATGTCACGCTATGCGCATCTTGACACGTGCCAAAAATAAGTCTCGGCGCCGTGGAAGCTATCTCAAGCAGCACAAATTCGTCGTAATCCTCACGAATTGTATGTAAGCGCGCGCTTGCCAAAATTCTACTTGATAAGGGAAGTTGAATATTCTTTGGCAAAGGAAAATCGAGCGGTTTTATTTTCGGCCAGTAGCCTTGTCAATGAAATATTCGTTATCTGTTTAATGCAAGACAGTTGGGATTTATTTTTAAATTGTTCGCTTCGGTCCGTCCTGGATGAAACGAATTTTTTAAATCTGTTATTAAATTATTTATTTTTATACACATTTAGAGTATGTCCGGGGAGGTTATGGACCAGATAACAGATAAAAAAATTCCGGGTGAACTATATAATATAAGTAAAGAAAATCCCTCAAAGTTTAATTAAAAAAGATTCGTTGTCAATCGGTTTTAACATATCGGAGTTAGTTTCCCTTTGACCACAATCAGCTGATGGTCAGTAAGGTAAGGTAAGGCGGATGTAGCACGCGTGTCTAGAAAGTGCTTATTCCCTGTTACTTTGAATAAACACAAATTATACGCATCAGCACGACGGGGGAGAGTTTGAGAATTTGCAGAAAACAGTCTATCAAGTATGAATGTTATCGGTACGTTTTGACCTCCGATGATAGAAGACTTGGAGGAATGCAATTATTTGATCCAGCTCGTGTCTCTGACGTCATCAACCTCTGGAATGAAGAATCGTGAGCCTTCTAAACGCTCTCACTATGTGAGAAAATCTGTATCCAACACTGGAACAATAAAACCGTTAAAAAATAGCAGTAGAATACTTTAATCAAAACAATACTGGCGTGTGTCATTAAAAAAATAACGTTTGAATTTCGAACTGTAGATAAGCGATTGTTTTCAATCAAATTCAATTGGGTCGTATAGAGAAAATATAAAATTTTAAATATAGAATCCTATAACATTTGACAGCATTCAACCGTTATTTTAAAATTCGAATTTTTGGCAACGTGTCGCCCAGTTCCGCATTTTGCATTTATCAAATCAAAGTGCCAGCGAGCTGAGTGTAGCAGTTCCACAGATAAGAAACTAATAAATTGCGTTATCAACTGATAGTGACAACGCGTCTGAAGGATGAACTTCACAGATAACGAATATCACAAGGTAAATGTGCCATATATATAATCGTAGGTATATTTACTGTGTTACGTAAGAACCATGGTTTTGTGGACCAATTGTAATACCTATGTACACCATTGCAACACTTGATCGTCGTTTTTAAAGAAATTTATTGCGAAAGGCCAAGCGTATTAAATCCGTTTCTCATTCGCATTCAATACTGTTTTTAGTTGGTTATGAAATCAATAAAAACAGTCTTAGTTTCTTCTCGTCACATCAGCTATCCGCCAGTGAAAGTCCCATCAAAATCGATTCACCTGTTTTGCATTTTGTGGGTTTTAATTTTTTTGTATAGCAACCTAAAACACTTTCCGAAAGAAAAATAGTCTCAGTTACTCCTTATAATACCAACTACTAATGAAAGTCCCGTCGAAATTGGTTCAGCCGTTGCGAAGATTACCCGAAACAAACAGACAGACACACCAAATTAAAAAAAAATCGCGTTTTTGTTACATGAATGTATGATCATCGATAAATCATTCACCTGAGTACAGACATGAAAAGCTTAATTTAAATTTAGAACCAAAAGATACGAAATTACAAATTCACGTTCCATTTTCCATATCCGTTTTTTTTGTAACATTTACATCAAGTAATGAATTTTTATTATCTGTTATAATACATTTTTCTAGTAAAGACCGTATTCAGATAAGTCATTACAGTCTAAAATTTTATTTCGCGCTGCAGTAATACTTAAAATTCCATAAGGAGATAACAATAGCGAGATGTCAAGTACAATGTCTGAATATCACGTGGTTAAGGTTACATAAGTAAGGGCAGAGTCAAATTCTGTCCCATTTAGCGCGCGCGCGTATGCGTGTTGGCGGGAAGCCAATATTACGCACTACAGACCTAGTATTACTATCGATTTTCACGATGGCGCGTATTCCGGCCAATTATGAACCTTAATGTTATATAAATACGGTTGATGTGACGCGCCTTTCTGTGATTGATTATTTACAGTATGTATTAGAGCGAACTAGTGCAAGGTCGCTCGACCATCGCAGGTCAAACGAAAAAAAAGTTATGTAATGCATAGACAAAAACTTTTTTTTTTCATTTTAACACGTGATGATCGATAAAGGCCGGACGCTTTATGTAATTTTGGTTAGATTTTCAAGTTTATTTTTGTTTCGTTGGCGGAAGTGTTAAGAATGCCAAGCCAGGGAATCTAATGAACTAATATTATCTACATAAGAATTAGTCCCAAAGTAATCTAAAATGGACGTATTAAAGGGACAATTTTCGTTATCCTTTTTTTCGTTATTGTAATATCTATGGCGTAGAATCTGTTTACCGCTTTTCACTTCATATAAGATGACCAACGCCAGAATTTGTTGAAACAATCGATAAGAGAGTAGCCACTAACATTATTCTGTAATTTCTGTAAAGTGTAATACATTGTGTAGACTATGATTTACGATGGAAAATATAGCAATATTTTAGGTCGCACATTGCAAGGGCTGTGGCGCATTGGTGAAAGACGCCAGTACAGATAGTTCTAAACCTTTAAATTAAACGCTCGCCTCAACCCTTTGAGTGATGCAAAAGGATGGTTAACATGTATAATATACCAAAACATCTCTGTCTGCCTTTATGTTACCCTTTCATGGCCGAACCGCTTGACCGACTGTAATGCCATTTGTTACGGTGGTACTTTGAACCGATGAATAAACATAAGATTATTTAATTATTTTATCCCGATATTCCTACGAGTACGAACTCTACGGTAGTAACACCGCGGGGCACATTTAGTAATATACGGGATATTTCGTATTTATTTTAATTAAGCTGTTTCGTAAGAATCGGACAGAATCTTCTGGAATATGCTGTTTCTTCAATATTCAAAAGTCCATCGCACTCGAAGTTAAATGTTCAGTATAACATAAGTATCATTGATTAAAGAATTTTAAACGCATGTCTAATTGTCTACGCGACGTATACCTACCTAGCGTAATTTTAAGTGTCAAATGTCAAATTAAAGCGCCCATGATTAGTAAGAGCGGGAACACAATTTTCTTTATAAAATATTTTTTTAATAAACAGATATCATTTTTATGACCACATAATCGTTTTCTTTACTATTACGAATATAAATTTAGAAAACACTGAAATAATTTCAATAATTTTTGAGGGAAATATTATTGGTAAACATTTTTTTTTCATAAAAAAGCAGAAATCGACTCATTTCTTTATTGACATTTACGATAATGGTGAAAACGCAAATCACGTTTGTTATCGGTAGCGCCTAACCTCATTTGTTTAGGTCGCTTAATCTTCGCAGAGTTTATCGGTAAGATCATTACGAAAGCATTTGAATAATTACTAGATTTGCTAGTTTCATATACTTAACTTTACGTCATTTAACAACTAACTTTGATAGTAATGAAATCCCCTAATAAAATGTGCCAAACTAATATTTTACTGTTATGTATTATTTTTAGTGCACTGATTAGTGTAGTTAATCTAAGGTGCTGGGTTCGATACCGTCTCGGGCCCAATATTTACGTTGCATCAATACTTTGTTGCTAAAGAAACGCTCTTGATAGAACGTGTCAGAATAATACATAGGTAACAATCACGCCAGGTCCCTGCCGGGGTAGGCAGAAAGCATCGAATAATATATTACTATTATGAATTCTTGTCCATTCATTAGCATACATAGCTGTGGTGAGATGTTCTATTCTCAATCAGGAGAAATATTTACAATGGAAATATATGAAGTCAAGAGTCTGAAACCGATGCGGTGAAGAGACATTGCGTGCCAGTTGGGTCCAGATAACATTTGAGTACAAGGTTCCATATTGATCTTGTTTTATCATTTTACTTGTTGACTTATATAATTACCTAATATTATCACATTAACTGATACTTGCGAGTTAGATTAAATGTTAACATAAAAAACACGAGGTATAAAGTTTAAAATATGCATTCTCGATTTATTATTGGTTGTATAAATAAAACACATCAATAATATTGTTTACAACGTTTATTGCAACGAAACATTTATCTACAGTATTATACAATTTATTAACTTTAAATAATTATTTGTTTGACCCATTCAGTCCCACAGCTGGGCACGGGTCTTCGCTCATAACAAGAACGTACAAGGTTCTTAAATACTTACACTTACATAAACAATATGTCACACCTCTGACAAATGTTAAGAAACACATGGAATGGAATTATACTCGGTTTGGTATTATACGATGACGTCACAACTCACAAATCGATCGAATCACATCATTTTCTGACTACCCATTTTATTAAAATTACATGCATGCATTTGATTAAAATTACAATATCGTTAATATTATGTCTGTTGTAATACTTCAAAAACAATCCTTAAGAAGACATTGAACGGTTTTAATTTGTTTACTTACAATTATGTTTATCTTTCAATTTCATTTATAAGCACAACAATTACTATACTGCGATCAGTTGACGGTGTCTTGCTGTCCCGGATTTAGTAATGGTTGCCCTGAAACAAAAAAAAATCGTTAGAAATAAAATATTAATAGACAAGTTTCCTTTCTTGTGCAAGAGATGGCACCATGCGATTTGTGAATCACCAGATTCTATTCTACAAGATAATTGGGGAACGGCTGTCCATTGTCTCTAGTAGCCAGTATATTATGAGGTCTATCAAAAATTCAAGTATCTGCTAAAATTCTGAATCTCCCATATACGGCCAGGTATGCAAATAAAGAAAAAAACTGATGTTCTTTTATAAATCTTCACTACATAGTATAAAACAAAGTCGCTTTCTCTGTCCCTATATCCCTTTGTATGCTTAAATCTTTAAAACTACGCGACGGATTATGATGCGGTTTTTCTTAATAGATAGAGCGATTCAAGAGGAAGGTTTACAAGTATCATTAGCTTTTGTCCGCGGCTTCGCGCGCGTTGCAATTTCACAATTTCTTAATGGCAATTAGTAAAAATGTAGTGTATGGATTTAGATATTTGCAAAGATGGCAGGAAATTTAGCGGTATAGGGAAAAGGGGTATTGTTTTAGTCCGAATTAAACGCGCGCGAAGCCGCGGGCAAAAGCTAGTTGCTTACAAAGCAACAGCAATACAAGACCAAAGGCGACCTTGGCCATCTCGAAGCCGAATATCCTTGGCTCCGTCGTTCACCTTGATCCACGCGCCCAGAATCACAGGACCGATTGTTGGCGGCTATTTATACCGGGCGCACGCGCTCCCCCCCCACCCCCCCCCCCCCCCCCACCCCCCCACCCGCCCCCCGCGCGACGAACCCGCCCTAAGCGAGACGCCCCACGGCGACCGGGGAGCGCACGCCGAGAGACGCG
>DWQT01004017.1:0-11720 GCA_018244895.1 Myscelus amystis hages | reverse complement strand
AAGAAAACACATAATCTCTTGTAGCCATTTTAATCGCTGACAACCAACTGACATAGATGACAACTCAATATATCACAAACGCATACACAATTTGCGGTGCATGCACTATTGCAGCGGCATTGCATCGTGAATGCACTCTTGCTTCGTACATTGTTTACGATGCATCCGCTCTTGAGGATGAGTTTGATTGCAGTTAAAGTTGAATTGCATAGTCGGACGCCAGCATCTCATGTATATTAATAGACTTCAAATGACCCTTCAACACACAGTGACAGTGATGTCCTTTTCTTATTATCTACGAGCAATAAACCGCGAAAATTCCACATGTCGCCCTATATAACCTCCTCCATCTTTTACCGAAAGTTGCATTAAAATCGGTTCAGCCGTTTTAGTATCGCGTATAGAACTGTAAACGTCTGAGAGACCACGGCTATTTTGAAAACAGACAGACGCTCGAATTCTATTTATATGTATATATATACTCTACGGTTTTAAATATCCTACTTACATACATGTTGATTTTAGTGTAATAATTAAGTAATAATTAATAATTGTTGTAATTTTAATTACATTTGTTTAAGAACGCCGTAAAGCATAATCGTATGTATTGAACTAATAATTGCGTAAAATCTTTAAATGTATCCCCATATTTGTGCAAATAAACGTCGTCTGTCTTTGTCTACATTTTCAGGCTTTCTCGCGATATTTTCCTTCACCGTTACAATAGCGAGCGATGTTAAAATTTAGTCTGGCAATGAACGAGTCAAAATATTTCCGCGAAGCCGATAAAAAACGCCAAAGTATGCATTCTAATCTATTTCTGCATAAATCTAATCGTTATGCCAAGGTCGAAGTGTTCGATTGTATTTGTTTAATAACTGCCTCGTTGGTCTAGCGGTTGCTAGCGCGACTGCCGATCGGCAGGTCCTGGGTTCAAATCCCGTGCTGGGTACTGCTGGATTTTTCTAATTTAGAATTTCTACTAGTGACTCGGAGACTGGATGTGTGTCCGGTGCGTGGCAATAGGCCCACCACCTATTCCATTGTGGGACTTAAACGTAACTGGGGAAATGTGGGGGTGTAATACACTCCCCTGCCTGCCCCTTCGGGGATTACAGGCGTGATGTTACTGGCGTTCTCCCGCGGCTTTGCGCGCGTTTAATTCGGAATATAATAATTCCCCTTTCCCTATACCGTGAACATTTCCCGCTTTTGGAATATCTACTAAATTCGTATACTACATTTTTACTTGTTGCCGGTCGGGAGTCGAACCGACTACCTCCCGTTTAGCAGTCAGTTTCCCTATCCACTCGACCACGAGGCCAGTCAAGGCTAGTCGGAAAATAACCAAATCATCTTCACGATTTCTAATAAACTATTTGTATTGGAATTGAAAGCGAAAACTGGTTTTTTGTATATACTTTTTGTATCTTTGTGGATATGCGTGTTGCACGCGTCCTTCGTGAAGAATCCCACGCCCAAGTGTGGGCTTAATGGATACTCCATATTTTATCGCTATCATAGCGGTACGTTTGGTGTTAATTTCAGAAGAGATATTTATCGTATTTAAATTCAAGTCCTTTTATTCATAATCCGTTACAGTCAGTGAATAGATGAATTTAACTGTACATTGTATATATGACTGTGGATTTTATGTAAATAAGTAAATAGAATTAAGACGTTGCAATTGTCCACAGGCGACGGTGTCCACAGGCGAAATTATTTAAAAAAAAATCAAATACTTATCATTCTTAATGAATCGGACTGAATTACCTAATTACCACGAACGAGGCAATTGTGACGCTTAGTACGCCAGTTTTCCACGAACGTAATAGATTTTCCATTTTATCGGAGCCACGGTCAACCGGATAAAGTGTGACCTTATACTTTTTATCTGTTAGATAATGTACGTCATGAAATGGGTATTTTACCCATCGTAGACAGCATTGCAATTACCATGTAGTGTGCTGGCAGTCAACCGGCGGCTAATTAAGAAAATAAAAAGAAATTGTACCTAGACAGTGTCGCACACTGTTGCAACGACTCGGCTGTCGCGGGTTTATCGAACGTGTGCGGGGTCGTCAATGTTTTGCGAATAGCTGTTCTAAATTCGAATTCAAATTTAGAACATTTACTTATAATCGGTCTGTCGTTTGTTTTGTTTTCTTTTCGATATAAAAACTCACGTAGTTCAGAGAATTGGTTACTCTTTCTCTCTCTTTCGCAAGGTTCAACATACTGATATCGCACAGTAACGACCAGCGCTTATCGTCTCGAAATAGTTTGTTATGATTATTGTGTTTCGTGCAGGGCTGTCAGCTGCGAGAAAATTGTTTTAATCATAATAATATCCCGAGAAACCCTCGCATACAGCCTGTACTATGGTTATCGGACAGCTTATAAACATACATATCTACATACAGTGTAATACTTATACCCACAGATGCGTGTCAGGGGCGGGAATCAAACCCACGCCCTCCAACCAACCAAGATTCCAGTCAGTTTAACATAACTAGATACATAATATATTTGGACACGTCAAAGTCAACCTAAACCGTTTTAAAACACGATTATAACATTTAGTTTGTTCAATGTAATTAAATGCTGACAATGTGTTTGACAATAATTGTTCCTCCTAATTAGCTATTCGCACTAAAATGGTAACAATATTAATTAATAAAGTCATTAACTTTGCTCCGTGTACATGTCATCGGTAATAATAATTATTTATTATTATTAATAACATGCGTGCAATTTGTACATCCCTATCGCAAAAACAATATAATACACCGACGCGCGTCGAACGATAAATACTTTGTCATATTACACGTATGCTTAGTGTGCATCCATCCTTTATCATCACACGCGATATATTGTATCTGCCATCCCTTTTTAACGTTATTGAACCGAATGTTTCATATTTTCCTGGTACGTGGGTGTCGTTTTGATGCTGGTAATATGTCGCTTCGGTATTGTGGGTTGGGTGATCTTTGTCTTCCCACTGCTGGGCAAAGATACAGCACTTCCCCCCCCCCTTTCCCTCCCCTCTGCTCCTTCCCCCGCCCTCTCCAGTCGTTGCCTCGGTGCGTGATGTGATTTGCGGAGTTAAAGGTCGTTATTATGATATTCGAAGCGGTCAACCATTAACCCAAGCACCAGGGTGTCATGATGCCGCCGCGGGTCGGAGCGCCCGTGAAAGGTCGCACGCACGCCTAGACAGAAGACGTCTGGGGCCGTTTGGGGGGAGTTCGTTGAACCCGCGCGTCTTCTCTCCTCCTAATTGCCCCCACTCGCGTGTACTTTATGAGTACTTGGTACGTTTTTTTTACTTTTTTTTATGAACTTACAAATTGTTCAGGATTTTTGAGTCGTAATCGGGGGTTAATATAACAAAGTAACTATTTAAACAGTCAGCTTACAGTAAAATTACAAGCCTATTATTTGAATATTTATGGCGAATAAAGCTTATTCGGATTGATTAAAGAAAGTGCATTTTAAATATTTGTACGGTCTAAAACTAAATATGGATTGAACTAATAATTGAGTACTTATATCTTTATATCTTTATCTTTATATCTTATATCTTTATAATATATACCCATATTTTTGCAAATTTGTCTTTGTTATTTATGAATCATCTGTTCTGTTTGTTGGGATATTTTGTTCTTTGTCCAGTAAGAGTCTGGACATAGTTTGAAATTTGGGCAAAATCCAAACGAACTCAAGACTATTTCGCGAGGTCTAGGCCGGTCAAATATAAATATTATCACGCCTATATCCCTTAAGCGTGGGCAGTGTGGTACGATTTTAGCCTGCTACAATCCTCATCTTAAATATGTGTAATATCTTCTAGGCCCTCTGATTCCAAATTTAGCAGAGATTTCTTCCTCACAGAAATAATTGTTTGTCCTGAGCGAGAATCGAACCGACGACCTGTGGCTTAGCAATCAGTGTATCTCTAACCACCACGATGTCATGTATATCGGATTTAGATACTTTTTAAATTTCAAATAATAATAGCCCCTTTGTTTACAATATCGCATCGAAGTACCAGGGCAGCAGGGTCTCGAAACGGTCTCCGGCATCGATCGCATCGCGTCGCAAGGTCGCGCGCTCGCGAGACGTCTGCTGAGGTCGGCGACCCGCGCTCTCCGTCCGACGATTGACCCTTTCAAGTCTCATGTGTTCCTAGTACTTTGCCTTTCACACACATTGGGGGTGGTGTTTGATTTTAATCAAAATACAGTTAGTTAGTTACAAAACTATGTTGATTTGTTTTGAAAATATTCTGTTTGTCGTTCTTGAAAGTCAAAATAGAGCAAAGGCTACGGTTTGATTTTTCGTATGGACACAATTTATGGGGTTGAGAGTGACGTAGTTTAGTATTTCTCGCGGTAAAGTCTCTCCAGTTACAACGGAAAACATGTTTTAATAATCAAATGAGCGCTCTTACCGGCTGTGTTTCTGGGATAGGATTCATTGTGTAAATTATATGAAAACGTGTTTAACTCGTTGTCTCTGTCGTAACCGGTAGCGCGACACACACTTGCACACCCTTGCGCACAGACACATGTAAATGGCCATGTACAGAAGTCGAATGGAGGGCAGCGTCGTCTGAAACGAGAAGACGTCTAAGAAAGAAGGAATGAATGAAAGCAAGAAAGGGCAGTAACAATTTCACTTCCATACCCAGCAATAACATATTTGACATAAAAATAGTCTAGTTAATGTCGATTTACCATCCCGATATCTGTCGCTTTAATATTAGCATGCATCATTGGCTGTATAATAAGAATGATTTGAAAAAAAAAAAACGATTTCCGTTTCCGCTCCGTTCAATGTCGACAAACTCGAAACCGCGCGCGCTCACCTCAGTCGTCATTCGACCTTCGCGCGGCACGGACGCCTGCTTATGTCGTCGCGTACACTGCGTCATGCGAAATGAATGCGTATAAAATTAAACTCCCCTTTATCGACGTGTTGTTGAACTTGTGTGATTATCTTTAAACACGACGCTATCATTATTATTATTATGGATACGTCTTCTGTGATAGATGGGCGAAATCTTCAATATCCGTTGCGCAGTTGATGTATCATAAAAATAAGTACATTTTGCGTCCTATGTTTTTGTATATACGACTAGCGGCGCCCGCGGCTTCATCCGCGTTTGAATTCAACAAAAAGAATTTGAAATTGTAAAATAAAAGCAGCCTAATTTACTCCTTGTCACATCAGCTGTCTGCCAATGAAAGTCCCGTCAAAATTGGTCTAGCCGTTCCGGTGTTTAGCCGGAACAAATAGACGGACAAAAATTGAAAAAAATGCTATTTTGATATATGTACCGTGTTCAAATAAATATGCATTTAGTAAAAAGCGGTTATTTTAATATGACAAACAGACAGTCCAATTTTATTTATTAGTATAGATAAGATTTCGCAAAAGTTGAATCAATAGTTGCAATTGCCAGCTGCCGTACATAAAATCTTTACGTATATAATGATAATAAAATCGACGTTTCCGTCTGTGATTTAGAATTAGTGAAGGAATTGTAATAAAATTTTATCTCTTTTAATTGGCAACACTAGTGGGTCGGACAACTTCCGTCTGAATTTTTCGTTTGAATTTTTTCCGTCTAGCCGCCTTCGCAACGTGCGATAAGGAACTTCGTTCCAAAGAAACATACTCGTATAGCCTTATAACAGCAGTGTTAAGCGCCGCTGTGTTCTGGTTTGAAGGGTGCGGTAAGGGAGACATGCTTTTTCGAGGCATCCCAGCTCAGTCCTCAGGGGTAGCGGCGCATCTGTGGTCGACCCGAGATAGGAATCTAATCTTATCCGGGGTCCATTATAAATGTCCACGGGCGGCAGTAGCCACTTACCGTCGGGTGGACTGCATGCTCGTCTGCTACTTCCATATTAAAAAAAAAAAACAAAAAAACATTAGGGCGACGTATGCGTGAACAGTTGAGATATAGCGCGTGTGGTTTGAGTCCGTTACCACAGTGCGGTGCGCAGGTGGGCCAAGGTCTGGCCCGGGTACATTACATTACATACAGGCCTCGCCCGCCTGCCCGCGTCTCCGGTTTTATATTACAGTGGCTTCGTGGGCGAAACAATTATTGAACACACCTAGAGATAATACTTATGGTATGCTACTAGCCGTCCCCGCAGACGTTGCTTTGCCATACAAATGATTTCGCCCTTGTCGCAATATTTTTTATTGCCGCTCCTCTCCTATTCATCTTAGCGTGATGTTATATAACCTATAGCCTTCCTCGATAAATGAGCTTTCTAACACTGGAAGAATTTTTCAAATCGGACCAATATTTCCTGAGATAAGCGCGTTCAAACAATCAAACAAACTCTTCAGGTTTATATTATTAGTATAGATAATGATTGCTTATAATCAACTCGGCAGTCCGTCTGTCTCTCACCTTGTAGGGTGGTGTGATGGTGACCTGGTTGTAGACGCGGATGCTCTGGCCGGCCCACGACACGTCGTCGATCACCCGCGCGATGGCCAGGAACAGGCGCTGGCCCTCGGGGTCCAGGCACGCCGATAAAGCCGACACCTGCAACCACACAAACATACAATCTGACAAAGATGTTGATTTGCACGAATATAGGTACTTTGTGTTGCCTTACGAGAAAATAAAGTCTCGTTATTCCCGTGCAAATCCCAATCCCTCGGGAACTCCGAGATAAAAAGTAGCCTATGTGTTATTCTGGGTCTTCGGATACCTACATGGCAAATTTCATCGCAATCGGTTCAGTAGTGTTGGCGTGAAAGTGTAACAAATATCCATACTCATAAACTTTCGTATTTATCCTATTAATACAGATAGGATTTAAAGATGTTACACAATGATTACTTCAATATGTTATTCGCCTGTTATGGGATATGTATTGCCAATAAAAGACTTGCTACTGAGTTAGTTAAACTACTGTAGATACGTATAGTCCATTATGAGTTGCTCTATAATTAACCGTCACTCGGAAAATGGCAATTAAAGGTATACGTCCATATATGATACAGATCCAAACTTGGCACTAATAACGTGAGGAAGGTATTGCATTGGTGAGTAGCAACCAATATTCTGAATTGGTTAACAGGTCTATTGGTATGACTGTATGTAACTGGAGAGTTTGGGTCGACTTTTCTGTAATGATTGCAACTGTTAGCTTAGTTAGTAAATAGATGGAAATATGACAAGTTGGTGCAAGATACTAATTATTTGCAACGTAGCTGTAAATTTAATGGATTTGGATGCGAATTGAATAGAAAATTGAATGCTCACCAGTCTTTTTTTATTTTCTATTGAATTCCGAACTCTAGTGTTTAGTCTGTGGAGATTGAGAGATGACGGCGGCTCTGGGATTGATGTCACCTCCTTCTTGATTTGAACGTCGCTGACCAGCGACAGGTTGACTATGTTCACGTCGTGGCGCTTCGGGTTGCCGCTGGACGACGGGCACTTGAGGATCAGCATCTTCGTTTGCGGATCGAAAGCCAGCACCTCGCCTTCGATCAGTTCGTTATAACATGTCCTCGTAGCGACAATGCTACCGATTGTGAAACAGTCCGACACGACCGTGGACATTTTGGCGATTCTGTTACAATAAATAGGACGTGCTACCACATGCAGCGTGTTGTTATGTAAATAATTTCAGCTAGCCTGTTACGCTGAAGCGACAGTCGCTCTCCGCCATTGAAATACCGCACAGATAACAAATCGCGTTTTGTTATCGCAATGCTCCTGTCACACGTATATAATTCTGACATTTCAATGTAATAGGTTCTCTTACAGTAGAATTTTGTTCAAGAAAATCATGAAACCATATTTTTTATAATTTTTTATTCATATCTCAGTTACATTATAATCATTCGAATTTTGCTTAAGCTTAACAGAGTACAATATTAATTATTATACTTATGACATAAAAAAAAAGTAGATTATGTAATAACAAAACGTCTTCCTTTCTCTGTCACGTCACGTTCTAATTTGTGAGATAGCTTTTTTCAGAAAAAAATTTTTACAAATGCCATTAATTTTTAAATTTTAATTTTAAATATTTGTAGACTGAACATGTTTTGTCCTACAATTTATAGACTGAATATCAATTAAAGAAACAAATAAAATAAGTAAAAACCTAGTGTAAATATTGAAGCAGAAGTTTCACATTTTTTTATAATTACTTCGTACAATTTTATTGTGACTTTAGGCCGGCTGCACTTTGCATGCGTTTTCGTACGAACCATAGATATTTATTATTAATATCTAATAGTGCTATCACTGCTCGGACTTGAGTTTCAAATTATAATAGTCTTATATAATTGGCGTTAAGAACAAAACTAATAGTATTTTAATATACCGCCACGTTTGTTGTCTGAATATCACAGGTTATACACAAGTAATCAAGGATTTTAACAAAAAAAAATCAATCATGTAGTTCCAGCCAGCAACTAGGGTAGACAGGATGTGTTAAAAAAACAAACAATTTTTCGGTAACATTTAATCTCTACAGACAATAAATACACTAATACACATTACTGAACAAGAGGCAATAAACTTTAGGTATGTATTTATTAATGGCAACACTAACAAAGACCTGTCTATTTGACGCTTAAGTTACTCGGGATATTTTAACCGCGCCATAATGTACAAATGGCGGGAAACAGCCTACAAGTACAGTGTATTTAGAGTATAAAACATTTTTAGTATTCTAAATAGAATTTTACCAAAAAAAATACACTAAATAACAATAACAATGATCATACAGCGATTTAAAGTCATTTGTATAGTGTAATTGTAATATCAACACTAAAATACACATTTCTACTGAAAATAAAAGCATTAAAAACAACACTTAACCGAAATGGAATGAAAGTGATCTTATAAACAATATTCACTGTGTTTTGCATTAAAATATTTACGTTTGAGCCAATGTGTACTCGACTTTCTTTTTTATATATTAACATCAGAAACACAAATGCAAGCAGACAACTGTAGTGTTACCAGATCAAATGAAATTTCCCAAATTCGTTGCAATATTTCTTGGCTGCATTTTGAAAATATGCATTGTAATCCTTATTATTCCAAACAGAAATAGACAATTTTTAGTTTTCCACTCTACACATGCAAATGTAAGCATTGTATTCAACTTTACAAATCTACAATATCAACAAAATGACTTAAGTCAAATACTTCAAGGATGTCATTAAACCATTTCACAGGTTTGACTGTTCAGTGGTCAGAACCAGGCCTCTGACTTGGGGATGTAGATTCAATTCCCACACGTGACAAATATTACCCAACATTTATTCTGTGTTTGAGGAAAACGTTACCTATATAGATACATATATGTATATTAATAAATTACATACACAACATATTTTATCTAACGCTCTGTCAGTATGCTACTGACACAGCCTTTAATCATGTTTATTTTAACATAGACTAAATATCACTGGCATAAAAGAAAGTGGTTTATTAAAAAAAAAACAAACCATCGACCAATAAAACAATGACAGCTAAAAAGGAATGTTTCGATTTAAAAAGAGAATCAAAATTTAACGTAACTATTAATATTGACTAATATTTGTCACTAATTTCATCAGAAATAGAGATAAATAGGCTTTTCTTAGTATAGTTTTAATATATGACCATTTCTGATAATATTCGACTTAAGTCACTAACATAAAACGATAAATGCCTAAGCTATATCAAATGTTAACAATACCATTAATTATTAAAGCGAACGCATTTTTACTCAAATTCAAGTGATCTTCGGTGGTCAGTTCGAAAACAGGACAAGGCGCCATCTGTTGGGCATTTTGAGAGACTTTTGAGAATTTCTGCGGGTAGACAGTTAAATATTGTATAGAACAGGTCGAAATAAAAATTCAAAGCTTCACTCGTGTCCAGTATGAAGCGAACCCGGTTAAAAGTACCTCTAGAACACAGGTTCTCAAACTTATTCGATCTACAGCCCAATATGAGGAGCGGTTATTTTCCATGGTGCAATGCCCCCCCTACACGTCCCCTCTAAATAACATCATTACCCCCCTTCCCGTCCGTACACTGTGTAAAGTCATTTAAGAGCCTCCCAATGCCGATAGCAAATCTATTATCAACTTTGAGAAACACCACACTAGATGTATATGATTGTATGTTAGCCTCTGCCTAACCCTTTGGGACGTAATGATAATGATTCCACTGGACATTTACCGTTGGAACATTGTAAGATTCCTGTGCTATTCGATACGGTGACAGTTGACCGGTTAATTGACCAATTTGGTGACATAATTGCTCGGGAAGAGACCGGTCATGCCGCGGAGTTCACCTGCAAATGAGCACAGAGTGTATAAAAATAAAATTTAACCACAGTACTGGCGATGCTTGGCAAAAATGTTCATGATTATATAGACAGTCGCAGTAGGATAGATTTGAACGCAGAAAAAGATCCTATCCACATTTTATATATCAAAAGTCAAAAATAGTCAAAAATATATTTCAAAATGGACCAGTGTAAACTATGGTGGTGACACAGATAAATGGAATTCGAGTGTCCGTTTGTAAAATTTAAAATAATCGCTTTTTACTAAAAGCATCTGTATGTAAACACGGAACATATACCAAAATAACATTTTTTACAATTTTTGTCTGTCTGTCTGTTTGTTTCGGCTGAACTCTGGAACGGCTGGACCGATTTCGAGGGGACTTTCACTGGCAGATAGCTGTTGTGATAAGGAGTAACTATGACTGCTTTTAATTTAAAATTATAACATTTTTTTTTTTAAATTCAAACGCGGTCGAAGACGAGGGCGCCGCTAATAGACAATAATACAGACTGAGAGCATAGACAATGTTTCTATATATATGCAATTAAATGTAATTCCATCCAACAGTAAACAAGGTTACCTTGCCACCACGCCGGGTCCTGGCTTCTGTCTGTCACCGCTATGATGTCGTCCTTTTCGAAGCTCAGTTCGTCCGCATTCTGCGCGGTGTAGGGATATAGAGCTATCACCTGTGGACGGGAGAGGGAGAGAAAGAGAAAGAGAGAGTCAGCGTCAGTCAACACTGGCATTAAATTGCCTACTTTGGAATCAGATAGCTGTGTGTGGAATTGTCCCAAGATTAAAAAAAAAAGAAATCAATTCCCACCGCTAGATGGCGCTAGTTGTACACACACACACACACACACACACACACACACACACACACACACACACACACAGATGCACACACGCACAATCTGTGGGTATGTCAACAGTATTGGTTTCTGATTCGTCGGAGGTGAAACTACTGGTCGAGTTAACCACAGCTTTATGTAAAGGTTCCTTTCATTTATTTGATTATAAAAACGTTTTCATGTTATTTATTTATCTGTGGACTTGGCTATGTGATGCTTATGCTTAGTTGATCTTAAATCTATAAGATCATTGATTAATCTAAATATCTATTAATCTTTATAATTAGCGAGCTTAAATTTTTCAAAAGATAAATTGTATCTTTCGTTGTAACAATACCTTTGTATCTTTTAATCTTTTTTTCTTCGATTTATGTATGTGTTATTTGTTTATAATCATTTACTGCACCATACGGTTGTTCAGCAACAGTGCTTAAAAAATAAAAAAAAGATTATAATAATAATAATATCTTAGGACAATTCCACACACGGCTATCTGATTCCAAATTAGGCAATTTAATGCCTGTG
>DWQT01004016.1:0-11721 GCA_018244895.1 Myscelus amystis hages | reverse complement strand
ATCCACCTGATGGTAAGTGGCTACTGCCGCCCATGGACAATTGCAATAAGATTAGATTCCTATCTCGAGTCGACCACAGATGCTCCTCTACCCGAGGACTAAGTTGGAATGCCTGGAAAAAGTATGTCTCCCTTACCACACCCTTCAAACCAGATCACAGCAGCGCTTAACACTGCTGTTATAAGGTAGAAATAGGTGTGGCCGTTGTGCCGCCGGAGTCGAACCAAAGAGGGTTCTACCACCTTGCCGACCTTTACTGTTATGCCGTTACAGTTATCCGAAGATTAATCGAATCTGGAAATGGATGCAGGGTAATTATTTTTAAATACGCCACTAACAGACAAAAGTAAAATTATCTGGGAATTTAATTTCATTACCCTGCGTTAGACCGCGATGTCTTTTCCGTCGGCTAGAACATGATGAGTTGTAGGTCGACTTTCCACCCAATATTTGTGTATTGTTTTTTCTTTAACTCCGGTCAAAGTTACCTAATTATTTAAATGTATATTAAGACATCTACAAACATATCTGTACGGTTTATCAACTGTTTCATTATCTGACACAAGCATCAGAATAGGACGCCCATGGACAATATCCCGAGACGTTATTGTTGTTATTATCAGCTGGTTTTTCTTTCAGGTCGCAATAGCGAGGTCATGTCGCAGGCGCCGCTCCGCTCTTCAACAGAGGCTGAAGAGTTTGTCATCGGACACAGTGACATTCGACGAGAAAGAAGTGATTTGCTGACCAAGCGAAGACTCCGTGCGATACGTGGAGGTCGATAGAGTCACCACAGTTTGACCGACCTCCCGCATGGAGTCTTGTGTACGTATGTTGAGCAGATGGACTTTAGTTACCTCTTCATCGTTAACGACAGAGCTGTGTAGCTGATGTGCGAATAAGTCTCCCCTGACCCAGCAAAATTTGGTCAAGTTTCATCTATTTGAAGACGATTTAATTTCAGTAGTTGTAATTAAGGTCCATAGAGAATCATAAATATGACAACCGGTTTGGAGGTTGGTTGTGGGATGAAACTGAAAAATTATGTCATCGATAATTCAAAGTTGCATTTATTTTAACAGAACCCAAAAAAAATGTAAATATTATGTGATTTACTTCAATTAAGACATAAGAACGAATAAAATACATTTTGGACCAAGTGCAGTCGGTCGATCGGTATTTTTGTCGTTATTATTTTGTTTTTTTTTTTCGGCAAAAATATACTAGCCGGAAAAAATATTGTTCTTACGTATTACATATTGTTTTAATGGTAGATATGGGTGAGTGCAATCTTCTTTTTTAATGTTGTTGTTAAAAAATTTAATACGCACAAGATTCTAAATTTAAATCATCGATCGATCGACTCGAAGCACAGTTTTTGTGTTATATGATTATGTGATTGTGATTTTAATAATATGTACATAAATAAATAAATTGTAACGTTATGTCCGTAAAAACGATCGTCACTTTAAGATATTGCGGCGATATTAATGTTAATATATCGTTGCGGCAATAACTCTGTTCATATTGTTTAATATAGTTGAAGATGAATTATCATTGTGTTCTTGATGTTGTTCTAAATTTGTATACGTGATACTAAACTGCCATTTTTATGAAGGTTCTCGTTCGAAATTTCGGTATTAGCCGAATAAAACGTACTTTAATCGGTCAACCCGATTTTTATTACTTTATTTTACGATGACAAGTCACGTCTATTGACGCGGATAAAAAAAGTTATCTGTGCCACGGATTACGTCATCTGCGTATCGACAGAAATATAATAATTTAATATGATTAGACGATAAATGGAGGAGGCGTGAAATAATAGCAGTAACGAAGTATCCTAATTCAGTAAAACGATGTAAATAAAAATTAAACTATTCATATCTTAGAGAAGTATTGAAGTGATAATTAATTTCCCAAGGAAATTATTGACGTTTATTAAAATATCGAGTTAACTATTAGTGAAATTGTAGAAATATTGGTCTTGATGAGAACACCTTGTAATGATATTGTTAAAGTATGTTATATTGAATTAAATTGGGGTCTCGGGTTAGGTGCTGTTCTCGTTATGCTAAATAAATCTGATATAGACGTTGAATGATATAAAAAAAATATCTAGAAAGTTCTCGAAAGTCCTACATGATAGTGGATTTTAAAAGTGATTCAAATGTAAGTAATAAATTTATCTTAGTTGAAGTATAGATTGTGAAAGTTGTAATTATATTATTAAATGAATTTTGTTACGTTTGGTTACAATTTAACTAGCGTAAGGTAATTAATGGCGATGATATAGAGATGTTTATATGGTCTTCCATAATGTATGAGATTTCCGGTTTTCTTTCCTTTCGTTTACGCCATTTGAAATCAGTTTTAAAGTATGGAGGAAGCGAACTAATTAACCGTACAGGTGTTATCCTGGAAGACAATAATGATGGATAATAGCTGCGATAGCAGAGATACCTTAATTCACGTTCAAACAATGATTATAAAGAATTATGATAATATAAGAAGTTTTTAAAATAAATTATTTACTGCCTGTGTGCATTGTTTTATTCCAAACTAGCTGTTAAATGCGACGGCACTTACAAAAAATTGTTAATATTTCATTTTACTAGTAAATTATTAAATAAACGTACAATATGATTCATTTGGCCTGTTACACTCATAAATAATATTGCCAACAAAAATTACAATTACATTCTTTATTCTGAATGTCTCTTATACGTCTAACCATCTTCGATCTAAAAACTAACTCGACTTAAACAAACATTTACCTATAATACTCAAAGTAACTATCTTATCATAACAATGTCAATTTACTTGCTATTTTCATATTGTTATTATCTTATTCACAGGTTGGTTTTCTCTGCATATCATCCAATAAAAGTGCCTTACAGATTTTAATTTTTTATTGCTAATAACTAATAATTAAACATTAACGCTTTGACCATAGTCTAAACGCCTAAACCATCTGTATTGTTAAAAAAACTAAATCGATAAAACTGTTTCTTTGGAACCTTAAAATAAAATGAAGAAACTAATATTTGCACAAACAAATAAATTTGCCTCTAAGATGAATACACCACAATACGCTCGCGAGGATTATATAAATATAAATTAACGAGGTTGTGAATAACCACCTATTACATTATGAATAATAATATTACATTCAACAGATTCACTGACTGTTTAATTTACTAATGTTTTTTTTCTTCTTCCTTACGCATTATGCGATGCCTATATTCGCCTGTCACTAAATTTGGTCATTGATTAGTACACTCCCCGAGTCAGTATCTCGTGAGCCTGTTTTACGTTGCCCGTGATATCTTCCGCTGGCCTTCCGTGCGTGATCAGCCAAGTACTTCCGCTGGCACCTTGCTCGTAAGCTTCCGTTACTCCTCGTGCTGCTGCATCAGCTCTGAAAATACCAGGCTATCAAAAGAGGATACAAATATTCTTTACCATATTTGATGTTACTGAAATGACAGACGATCCAGACCAACAGATACTCGTATAAACCATGTATTTCGCACTTTTTACAGACGATTAATATACTTATTATTATTATTCTTTACAGAATCCTTTATCTCGAAATATTGTCCTGACTTACGGTTGGGTCGGCAATCTTTCGAGACCTATTATAATCTGTTCCTCCAGTGTTGGATCGAGTCCTCCAATTTTTCCTTGTATTAAATTGGTCTCAGTACAGCCGAAACATATTGTGACTACTCGGACGCCTGTTCTATTGTAAGTTATATCCATCTAAAAGAATACTTTTGAATGAATATTTGATAAACACAACAGTGACTAAGCTGCAGCAACCCCCACCCCATATTAAATATAAGTGTACATGTGATTTGAATGGGTAACGGTTTTTCATAGATAAAATGAACACGTTGATTAAAAACGTTGATTAACTTCTAATTTGAATCAGTTTTCGATTTAATTTACCCTTTATTAAACAGAGATTAATATGTGCAATTAAAGTTACTATTAAACTTATGAAGATTTTTTACAAAAATCTGTTTCTGAACATCCGAGAGTTGAAGAATAATCTCGCTGCGACAATTTGTCGACCCAAAACAAAATTCAATTTTTACAAAAGCGCTATTTTCAAACTCGATAATCAATTCGTTAATACAATATCTGTGGCTTTTCCAAATTCAAATTTCATACTTACACCGAGACAGTTGCTAAATTGTAGCACGGCGCTCTTAGTCGCGCTATATACAGGTAGTACGTGAGATTGCAAGAGCCCAACTATTGAAGAAATGTTGATGATGGTTCCACCTTTCCCGCCTTGCTGCTTGTGCATCATGTGGTATGCCTTCAGTGAACTCGTTATCACTGCGGTCTGAAATTTAACATATTTATCAACGTTCGTTATAAGGATTATCACATGATGTAAATTGTGTACTGTGCACTCAAGTCTTAGCATTAAGGACTAGAGTATTTTTTTAATAATAAGGAAAATTTCCTGAATATTTGTCTGTTGTCGACCTTTAATTTAGCTTAAAAACCAGTGATATCCGAATCTTAAAGGCATTTATTTACCTTAAATCTTAGTGTAATACATAATTTCATCTTCCCGGTAGCAACCATTTCTATAGAGATGATAAAATAAATTAGGACCCCCGAGTACAAAGAAATAAAATAAAAAATATCTGAATTAATGTAATTAGTTGTTTAGCCAATAATTAAATGAGTCAATTAAATAAACGTAATCTAAATAGTAATTGAAATCGTAATTATATTAGGTAGATGTTTTGTTCAAGAAAATAACATTATTTATTTTCATTGTATTTAAATATTCAATGTAAATAGAGTTATTAAAATCACGCCTCTTCTATCCGAATCGTTCTAATAGACTGATCTTAACTAACACGTACTTATCAAGTTCGAATTATCAGAAAATATTTAATATATAATGCACCTTACATTGAATTTGAGCAGTTATTAAAATATACAGTAAATTAAACTATTTTTCCTTAAGAAAGGGAACTCAAACCGTTACAAATTCGTATGAAACTAGCCATAAAACTAGCAGAAAATCAATTAAATTTTCAGTCACGGTTCGTTTTAATTAGTTTTTAATGATGACCTGAGAAATAAAGCAATTTGCATGCAGCCTAAGTATACGGGTATCCTCAGATTACTCAAATGAGAGACCGTTGACCGGTTCGAGATGAGGACTAGGTCGTAACGTAATCTCCATATCAAACAATTGTGGGTTTTTTATCGCAAGGAAGTAATGATACAGGGTGTTTATAACAATTTAAAAATAAGCGTTTTGGAAACTCCACACTAAGGGTATAAAATAGGCGCTAGAAAGATTACACGGGATATCGTCAGTTTCAAAGTTGGACACTGTTGATAAAAAAAGCATTTGTGTGTGTGTGTGTGTGTCAGCTCCGACGCACGACGGGAGTTTACTCTTTACGAATGATAATTATCGAATAGAAAACTAGGGTAAATTAAGGCATTTTTTAAAACGATAAGAGAGACAAACATATATCTGTAATTATTCGGATTGTTTATATGATGTTTTACATAAATTATAAAGGCACAGAGGCTTTGTCAGTGTCTTTATAAACAGTGTTCTGCAGCCCCAGTAGATTGATCGGGCGAGGAGAATAAAAAGGAATCAGATATATACCTACCGATATACATAGGTATTTACATCTGTAGGATTGACAAAGATATGCTCGTCTCTTTCTACGTAACGCCTCAACTTTCGTGTTACACTTGACTTTACTTTTACTCCTCATAAAATTCCCGTACCATCCCTTATAACTAAAATCGTTTCTTAAGGAGTAAACTCCAAAAAAAAAAACAGTTTTCTATAAAATATTTGCTCCGGCACTTCACAGGATGCAGAAACAAACATAAGTAGGTGCGAGTATTTAGTTTTAGTCGTAAAAGATCGTATGGTGTTACGTCGTTTATGCACACAATGCAATCAACAGTGCTGGCGTTTATGATGTATGAGCAAATAACTGAAGTATTAGTATAGAAGTATAATATATTATTGCATACCTACCACATTTATTTCAATCTGTTTCGCAACGATATGCGGAGCATCGTTCATGATGCCAGCGTTGTTGATAACCACGTCGATGTATCCGAAACTCTTCACGGTTTCATCAAACGCAGCGTCCAGGTCTTTGGTGACGTCACATTTTATGAACTTAACCCTTTTAGACCCATATTTTGAATTTAGTTCCTCTTCCAGAGCTTTCCCGAGTTCGACATTAACGTCTAAAACGGCGACATGCTGAAATTTTGTAGGTATTGTTTGATATAATAAACATTTTTTATGCAGTTTTGATAAGAATTGACTCTTACATGGTCAAATGAAATCTTCATGAAACATAGTCGGTATGAAACTGTTTCAACGGAAATGATCAATACTACTGTACGATCGATCAAAGTGGAAACGGATTGCCCGTAAAAGTAATTCTAATACAATTGCTGTAATGTTTATGCTACGACACTTACAGAACCTGGTAATACAACCTGGTAGGACAAATGTACATGAATTTATAAATGCATATAACTTTTGTAATTTCGTAGATTTCGATATTACAATAAAACAACACATTTGATCTTAATTAAATGAAAAAGTACAATGAGGTCTTCATTGGATGGGACTGCGTGAATTAATCTGTAATAAATACTTATGTTTTACCTTAGCACCTTTATCCATGACAGCTCTTGCTGTTTCAGCCCCGATGCCACTCGCGGCGCCGGTTATCAGTACCACTTTGTCATTTAGTTTGAACATGCTCACGTAATAACACAACCAGTGCACTCGGAATCCTGTAACCGAATACGTCAAGTAACAACAATTGGCGTTGATATTGAAAATGAAATGAACGTTGATACAAAAAGTGCAAGCGGACGCCAGTTCAAATACGTAACGATAACGCGTCTGCATCCGTTGACCGAAAGATTGATACAAACGTACGCGATACCACCAGTGTTTATTAACTGCGTGTCTCGTTCTGTTTAAATGATTACGTCCTCCCAAACGTTCTGGTCATCGAAAGGGTTGTCACGATATTTCTACTATTCAATATTCCAGCATGCTTTTGGAATTGTTAGCCGTGATATGTGTTGGTGTTAGATACATATGGGTATTATGTCATAATAAGTTTCTTAGCCTACCACACTGACCAATTGTGGTTTATCACACACTACAGATAACGTTATGGAGCACTCTAACGTGTGGTTTCCTCACGACGTTTCTTCACCGTTACAAGAACTAATATTTAATATTTAATGTTTAATTTATAAAACGCACGCACAGAGTAATCGTTGATCAAAGAGAACCAAACTTAGGTTGAATGTCACTCAATATACTCCGAAACTAACTGTCGAATTTGTCAAAATCTCTCATACATACTCGTGAAAGGTTAATATCGTAACGAATTTCGCACAGCATAACAGACGTTTCATTTAAAACAGCTTCCACAATAGGAGTATTACCAATAGTCTAAACCAGTTCAGAGACTAGGCGGATTATGGTCAATCTATCTATGTCAGCAACATCACAATTGTCCTTCACGTAACCGTTGGAATAGTATTCAAACGCTTCTAACTCTTTCAACAATTCATTGAGTATTCACCACTAATCACTCACTGCATACACACAGAGCGATGCAACGAACACGACTAACATTGCAACGACCAAGGTGTTATGTAACTTAGAAGGCCGCCTGCGATAGGGTCACATCTACATACTAACAAACCTCAACTGTAACAATAGCAACGTGAACGTGGCAGATACTTATTAATTAATACTTTAAGCCAAACAATAAGAAAATAAATTTATTTTTTTATGGCTGTAGTGACAACCCTAACAACGTAGGTGTTAATGACCGGTGAGGTGAAAGAAGAACCGAAACGGAACTGTTTTTACTTCTCTATCTTATTAGATATTCGTGTATGTGAAAAAGATTGAAAGTTTTATTAAACAGAAATGTAACTATTGCTTGACAGCCCGTATGTTCTAGCCGAGAACATACGATCACGTGTAATGTACCTACACCAGGACCTCTAAGGAAGGAGCGCTCACCTTTTGTTATTCGTAAACCTAATCCTTACAATGGATCTATTTACAGAAATATGTCACGTGTTTTAAAGATCACAGTTCAACGTAAAATAGGACGCATTTATAAAATATTTTTATATTATCACTAGCTGTTACCCGCGGCTTCAGTCGCCTTGTCAGAAGATTTTGTTTTCTTCATAACTGTACTGCGCCCGTAGCGCCATCTATAGCGCTATTTATTTAAAACATGGCTTTTTGTAGAATTGAGATATATCCGTCAAAAAAAGTAAGCTATGTCACTTTCCAACTCTTCAATTTTCTCCTAACCAAAATTCACATTGATCCACTGCTCCGTTTCAATGTAAAATATAGCAAATAAACACACTTTCACATTTAAAATATTAGTATGGATATGCAAATACGGATAACCACCTTACAATTAAACTGCAAATGTGCAAAGTAATGAATTATAATTAAGATAATCTTAGCAATTACCTACCTAAGATATGAGTAATGGTAGTAATAATAATAATTGAAGTAATTTCGCACACAACAAACAGAGTTTGCCCAAATCGAACCAACGACCTTCAGCTCAGCAGTTGGGATTTCTAACGGCTAGACCAAGGGACTATTCATATCCATAAATAAAAATAAACGTAGTAAATTGACTCTCACTTTTTCTTTACTTTAATCACGCGTTCAAAATTTCTCTACTGCCAATGAAAGTCCTCTTAAAATGAATGCGGATGTTTCGATAAATAATTGATTAATAATCACACAGAATATTGCTATGGATAAATAAACAAACACATTTTTTTAAACGCTCGTTTGTATTTTAGGAATATGCAAATAGTTGTCCTTATGTCATTTGAGTTCTATACATATTAATCTCGTTTGGCAATTCGTTTCAAGGTAACTGCAATGCCAATTATAGCCAATGTTTATAGCTGCAGTGGAACATGCATATATTCACAAACAGATAGCCTTCTATTTGTAGCTGCTAATAAATCTCTGAGCACAGCAAATAAACTTTTGTCGCACAATGTTGTATCGCACATATCATTACAAGGTACCTCTTTCTTTATCGTATTACAGACGAAGAAAATGGCTGTAAATTCTCGCATGGCGCGTGTTTCCATCCGAAAGTAAAACGACAGGGATTATTTTTTTTAACTTTTTTTTTCTGTCAAAATTTGTTTTCCTGTTAGCTATGTTACAAATCTTCCAAATGACAGCGCACAAATAATTCGCGATTTACCTCAAATGACTCACACTTGTTGCTTCCTTGTTTGAGACCTTAATTTGAGAAAACAACGACTGCATAACCCACGAAAGCCTTATCAGCATGACAATGAAGAATTTTTGCCTTGTCATTACTACATACATATATAAAACGTGGCGCATTCGTGAATAGTACTCACGATCTCCACTAAAGATTAGAATGAAGACTAATAGTTTTTTTTTTTTTATTGTTGTGTATGCACCGAATTGGAGCTGCTATGCTTAATTTTTTATGTATTTATGTACACATGAACAATATAGAAACAATGAGAGTTCTTTGAGGTTTGCAAACTGCAATTAAGTTTTCATACGTTTTTGTGGTTCCGAAGGCATATTTATACGTCAATCTCAATAGTAACAATTTAGAGTGGCTTAAAAACATCTGACAAACGGGCCGGCCAATAAAAAACATTTCCACTGATTTATATCAATAGTAGCACGTAAAAATGGTTAGATCAATAAAAAACTAGAAGACAGGCGCGTTGCTATATGAGTCTCTATGCAAGGACAACATAAAACTAGCGCCGCGGTTTAGTCGACTATTTATTTCGTTCTATATTTTACTTGTAAGTAACAAAACAGCATACATTCAACTGTGCGAGACTTCTCAATTTTTTTCAACCCCTTTTATTGGTCCACTGTTGGGGTCCGGGCTCCGGGTCTCTTCTCACAGTGAGAAGGATTTAAGCCATAGTGTACCAGGCTGGCCAAGACTGCGGATTGGTAAACTCACATTCTTCAGAAAATCTTATAGACTTCTCAATTAGGTATGCGTTTTTATTGTTAAATGAATCTGAAGTGTAAGTACCTTGTTTAATTAAAATTACCAATTTATATATATTTGAAGATATTATATTCTGTGAAATTATTTGGATAATTTGCGAGCTGGATGGTTAAGTAACAGACCGGCTAATTTGGGTTCTAATGGATTTGAGGGTATATTAAGATAAAATTATTATTCTTATTATCGTGAAATTACGTCAACACAACACCTCGTCTTGCTGCAAAAATATCAAAATTGCTGCAAAATATGCAAAAAATAGTATATTTCATTAACAAAAAATATTGAAAGTGAACTAAGAAGAATAAATGTGTTATTACTACTGGGTATTGATTTGCTTACACTAGCGCATTACAAAAATTGCCAGCCACAACATGACTGGCATTAATAACAGTTTCATTGTATGTTGAGCTCTATCTTAGAAAATATTTACGTTCGGCACGACGCCTGAATCTGATAAAGAGCAATATTTCATTTTTAGTACAGTTAGAATATTATACTGTAATAAGGTAATAACTACACGAAAAAGTAAACTTATTATAACTTTATAGGAAAGGATTCCCAAAGTTTTTTGTTTAACTGCTTGGCTTTTCCGTAAGCTATGGCATAATTGAGAAGCATTTCCACTAGACACACCGATCTATAGATTTTACATAAATAATATATAAATTATATAAATAACGCAAAAAAAAATGAGGTAAAATAATTAAAGATACAGGCATTAATGATATCATCAATATTTATTGAAACCCTTTAACCATACTTTGATTGATGGATTTTTTTTAACAAAAGATACAAAACGGTTTTTTTTCCTTATGAAAGTTTAACAAATATGAATAATATGCAGGAATTGTCTGTGTTTGTTTATGAAATACCTACATCTGCCTTGAACCCGTAAAAACTAATAATCAAAAACTTGAATCATTTCTGACATTTATCTTTTAAGTTCTTATTGGGTATTTTTTTTGTTTAGACAAGACCTCATATGCCTTTTTCACAGTCTCCGTGATATCTTCCGCTGGTCTTCCGCTTGTAACCAACCAAGTGCTTCCACTGGCACCTTTCTCGGATGCTTCTATTAAACCACGAGCTGCCGATTCGGCCCTGTTCAAATAACACGAGAAAAACATTTTCATTATTCAATAAATTCGATAATGTTGTTTTGGTGATATTTTATTACTGAGTCTTTGTACCATATTTCAGAGACTACTAAGAGAAAGTCCATGTAAACAATTTGACCTAGCGTAGTACTAATAATCATAATAGTAGATAATAGTATCAAATTATTGTACACTGTTTGTTCAATCTTTATCCAGCACTGGTGGGTAGATGAGGAATAAATTCGCCGGCGTTGACATTTAAACGGCGTTTTCTGCGAGCGACTGTCAGTCCTTAAGGCCGGTTCAGACTACGACACTATACACCGTACACTCAGTGTATACATCGAATGTCTCGGTATGTACACGAGTGTCTGTAATTGGTAAATTTATTGTGACACAATATTTATTGTCGCATCAACCGCTGTATGAACACGTTGCGTTCAAGTGTCTAGTGTAGTTGACAAGTTTCCGTCACGTTTGACATTTTCATATACACTGCATCG
>DWQT01004015.1:0-11722 GCA_018244895.1 Myscelus amystis hages | reverse complement strand
CGCCAAAAAAGCCCGGGTGAAGCTGTAGAGGCCACTAAGGTCAACAGCAAAACGTCAATTAGGAAAAAAAAAAAAAAATTAAGATCATATATCATTAGCTATTGGTTAAATAGCGACGACTATAGACAAAGTTTGCGTTTAAAGTATCTTCATAGCTTTACGATGTGAATTTTGCATATAAACAGTTGGCCAGCATAGTGAACTGCTCCTATCTTACTCTGAGAATAGATCCGTATTCAATAATAGTACGATAGAGATGATTCTACATATATATGTAAACGATCAGTGTTATACCAATACTCGTATCTCAAATTAAAATTAATGAACATTAAAATAAACCTTACAGCATCAAAAGCCTTTGAACTACACCAATAGGTATAGATCGCAAGTTAAGTGTTATTATTAAAATTTATTATTTTATTTTCTTTTACCTCGTCGTCTTGATAATTATTAGTAAAAGCAGCGTTATTATTGTTAGCGTCATTAGCGTTCCTTTTTAAATCCTGCGCCTCTGCTGAGTTTATATCAATGTTTAATAACCTGCATTGTTTCTCAAAATCAAGTTGTCGCTTTTTGTAGAAAGATAAAGGCTCTTCTGATGAGTATAAATCTTCTAGTTTATTCTGGAAATTGGCAAGCAAGAATTTTTCATGTTAGCTATGAAGCATTTTGCAAAGTTAGTTAATGGGCATTCCACAGTCGAGTCGAGCATAGTATTCTAGACGTAAGTATTATAAATAAGACTAACCGATAAAGCTTGTTCTAATTTCTTTTCAAGTTCGGCATTTTTTCTTTTCAGTTCTTCTAAATCAGTCAAAGCATCGTCTCTTTCCTCGGCGGCTTCTAGATATTTCTTTTCTAAATTATCAGCTGTTTCTTTCGCCTTTTCAACTTCCATTTTTAAGTTATTTACTAATCTTTCATCGTAAGCATCGGTAACTGATATGACTGTTTTGTGTTGTTCTTGTTTAATAATAGCACGTTCCCTTGCTAATTCCGCTTCTAAGTTTTGTATTCTGGTGAGAAGGCGTTTATTTTCTCTCTCTTGAGCTTCTTTGTTCCTATAACACAATATATAAATTGACATATATGGTATTTCTTAACTATTCCACAAAATTATATTGTTAGTAATTAAGATCACCTTAATTCAATTGCTAAAAGCTGCTTGGTGGATTGAAGGTCATCTCGTACTTTGTCAATGTCATCCATCTCATCGATTTCTTCTTCTTCTGGTGCCAGTACCTGTAAATGATATTACTTACTATAATGTTTAAATATAAATCGTTATTTTAATAGTCTTGCTACAACTCAGTGCATATACTTTAATTCACAAAGTCATAATTGTGATCTTAGTGGCTTCATCTATGAAAGATGAGCAGCAATTAAAGAGTTTTGGTAAACCCGTGGCTTTCACTTTGGAATTCCTTGCCAATAATTGCAAATAAATATAATAGGTTAGAAAGGAAACTTCCTTTTTTTTATGTACCTCAGCTACTGATGCTCCAGAAGGGGATGCGGCTATATTAGCTTGGGACATAGATTTCTGCACTTGTTCCTCAATAGTCATTTGCCTTCTAAACTTCCTCAAACCTTCTAAATTAGGCTTACTCCTGTCATTAGTTTTGACCTTCTTTAGTTTAATACCTTTCGAGATTTCTTTTAAAAGTTCATTGTGAGAGTTGGGTTTCTCAGATTCGAAGATGAATTGGTCCTTGTTTTTCACAACCGTTGTTTTT
This sequence comes from Myscelus amystis hages, assembly GCA_018244895.1. NCBI lineage: Eukaryota > Metazoa > Arthropoda > Insecta > Lepidoptera > Hesperiidae > Myscelus > Myscelus amystis. The sequence continues at coordinate 9,986 of DWQT01004015.1, read as the reverse complement.
GCTATAATAGGACTCGATCTAGAAAAATGTTAACGTTTATAAACTTATTATAATAATGCAATCCTGCTACAATTATAACGCCAAATATTCATTTTATGCTGATAATATGTAACCGGTACTCTGAATATGTTTTCATGACGGTTGTCACTTATAAAACATTTTTTCGTGCACGGTACGTTTTTCTTTATAGGTGTTTCTCCATGTTTATTTTTAACGGACAATTAAACGTATTTTCTTACTTTTAAATAATATTCATAATGAATAGTTTGTTTTCTTAGCGTGACTCACCTGTCATTACAAACTACATGCTTTAATTTCTTGCCTTGCTCTACTTCCTTCATCATATCGCTCCAGTCGGGTCTTCTCCTTGGCCTGCTGCGGAGTTGTTCAATTTTTTTCAGCTTTTCCGGGTCCAAAGGATCCTTTTTGAATTCAGGTGGCGGCGGCATCTTTGGCGGCAGCGGCGGCGGCATAGGCGGTGGCGCGGGTTTTAATAAACCTAAAACGCAATTTAAAATTAAACATAGCTTTCTTAATTAAGTATTTTATAAAGAGTTTCGGGAAGTAATGTAAATCGAACACTCATAGCTACATAGCTTCAGATATTTTGCAATAAATGGAAATGAATGTGACCTTTAAATAAGTTGCCATTGATTTCCACTGGATCCATAGTTGAATCCTTTTATTTCTGTTTTACACACCACTGTATTTACTATAAAAAGTCACCATAAACATGTTACTAAACGTAATATCTAATGCACTTTTAAAATAAAACTTATTTTCCAGAACATGTTTTGATCTTCCGCAAAATATCTAAGCATTTGCACCTGATGCGTTCGCGCCGTATGCGGAACTACTCGAGACTATTTCGGACCAGATGTAGACCGCAAACTTGTCTAGCACACAAGAGATCAAAAGGAAAGGATTCGCGCAGCTCTAACGAGATTTCAAGAGACATTCCTCCGGGCGCCTAAACATAGATTTGCTAATCGTTGGTTGGCTATTGATTTAATCAAAGTAGTCACAATGATTATATCATTGGTGTACTACGCTATATGACTTCTGTAAGTATAATTTATTAAACAGGAGTCATTGATCTGCTCTCAATTGATAAATTACGAATGGAATATTTATTCTATTGACGAAAACGACTCCAATGGAACAAAAGTTCAACAATTCAATATTTCTTAAGCAGTAATCAGATGACTTGACAATTTTGTAAAAAAAGAATGGGGCACATGAAATAAAATAGGTTTTAGTAAAATCTATAGATTAATTGTTTATCCTATTTACATTATTTCATTTCAAACGACGGACATTGAATTGTTTGCCAAATTCCAATTGATTGATTAGAACATTCGCCACGCATTTGTTCTGCATCAGACTATTATGCTGTTGTGTTGTGTTCTAATTATAAATGCATAGCAAATACTAATGTGTCAATGTTCGTGTCACATGTAATCAGATGGGTGAGGTGGTAAGTCTTTCATATTAACACCTACATGTGATGTTTAAATACATCAGATGATGATGGATAATTTCATGAATAGAAAACTCGTTGTTTATATAAATAGTATAAGTGATAAGTTTTAATTTTGTAGTACTAGTTTACTTTCTCTACGACCTTTTTAGTCTCGTTATTTAGCGAGTTTACAATTACTCACTGACTCCTTCTGAAAGGAACACTGCAGAAAGGGTTTTCGCCCATTTCTCGAACGTAAACTATTCTTAAATGGAGGGAAACTGAAAGATAAAAAGTATTTAGATTAAGAAACTTACTCCTCAAGCTTTCATTTTTGGTCAGAGTGTGTCCCTTAGGAATTTCGTTAGCCAACGTCTTGTCTATGTTTTCTTTAACACGCTCATGAAGAGGATCTCTCCATTTCTTGAGCCCGACGTCATCTTTTGATGGTGCTTTCTGTAGTGGTGGCTTACGCGGAGGAAGCTGAAAAATAATATTACATGCCCGCATAATAGTAAGTAATGTACATAGTAATAAGTAAGACCTTTATAGTAAGCAGGGTTTCTGTTATTTGTGTACAAGCAAGCAATAAATGATATATTTTAGATTTTGATATTCTTTTCGATACCTTTGATGGGGTTTTGTCCAAAGGTGTTGGGGGCTTAGTGGCCATTTTAGATTTCTCTTCTGTTGTAGATTTAGAGTCCGCTATACTTTTATCTGGATTTTTCTCTTCTGCTTTGGATTTCACTGTCGTCTTTATATCACTTTTAGATTTGTCTTCTATTTTATTTTTTGTTTTTTCCTCTAATTTAGATTTAGGTACTAATTTGTCATCAACTTTTGGTTTGATCGGAGCCTTTTCTTCTACTTTTGTAGCTGATTTAGTATCTTTGGCTACACTGTTTGTAGATACCTTTCCATTTGGAGTCCTGTCGTGCACCAAGTTAGTATTCTTTCCTAAGTCATTTTTATCTTGTTTCCTTTCTACTATCGTTACTGATTTGTCTTTATTAGATTTATCATCAATAGTTTTTACACTTTTGAGAATGGGTCTCTCGGGTGTTTTATCATTTATTACTTTGTCTTCTGACTTTACTTTATCAGATGCTTTGTCAATAGTTTTTACTGTGGATTTTAAAAATCTAGGTTTTTCATCAGCAGTTTTAGAAGATTTGTCCGCTAGCTTCGCTGCTGAAGGTTTTACTAGTTTTTCTTCTACAGGTTCAGATACACCGTTTTCTGACTTATCTTTTATTGTTGCTTGTTTCTTTAAGGTGGCTACAATAAAATAACATAATTAAATAACGTAGCTATCCTTACATACTTATAAAAGTAAACAAATGTGGAACTAAGCTTTTTTCATGAAATCTGGTTTTCGAATCACAGTCAAAAATCATAATGATTCATGATTCATATCACTAAACTGTATTATATTGAAGAAAAGCCAAGGTTAAAACTACCTATTAAACATTTTTAAAGATATTTAACAGATTAATGGGGTTAAATTATTAAGATAATACCTAATTGGCCTCATTCCTATGTCCTTACGTATTTTATATACTATAAATACTTATACAAAAAGGGTCATCATAATTGTTACTAGTCTTCATACCAACAAATAATTATGGAAATAGGGAACCTATTTATAGTTTAACATTCCAGAACAGCAGCCCTGTGTAAACTTTGTATGCTAAACAGCATCCTAAAATCGCATTTATCGCCATACTATGTACTCGTATATTTAGAATTAATCGTAAATAAGTCCTTAGCTGCTGAAATAAAAACACAATAGTTAAGGTCATTTTACGAGGATTAAAGATTGTGGTGGTAACACGTGCGTGCCCAACGCACGTCTCAATGCATTTTGATGGCATTCGCGTACGTAAATAAATATGGCCGCTGCCAAGATGGCCGGCCTTCGCTATTTTGATGCCGTTAATGACAAGTGTTATAATCGTTTTACTTATTTTATTGAGTTATAAAAACATTTACAATGTAAAATTTTACTAAATATATTAAATCATAAGTAACATTTATGGCAAATAAGCACAAACCATATATAATACCTAAGAAGATATCTAGATAAACAAGAATTCAATAATTTTTTTCGTTTCTTATCAGCCTACTTTCGTCGCTAACATATTTGTCTATGTATATCCATGTAGTGTATTGTAAATATATTATTTAAGTTAGTTTAGTGGCTATTCTTCCGCGTGATGTCGGTAAGTACCGTCTTCTAAATTTCTTATCACGTTATCTTATCTTCTTACAGCGAAAACGTTTATATGCATATTTTGAGTACAATTAAGATGTCGTGACGGCAGAAATCTGGAGAACATTCGTTGTAGGATGTTAAAGTGGGATTTCTTATAAATCATAGCGTTACCCTAACATCTCCGTTTATTTTGTAAAATGTCCGTCCTCTCTAAAAATATCGCGATTCGTTGGCGTCGACCGGCTTGGAATATTTCTTAACAACTCCAACGTTTATTGAATCACACTACCAAATTGTGCCACTAATAACGCAACGATTATTCAGCAAAATTTGAAAAATTCTCAAGGAAAGTAATTTTATTCTAATATATTATGGTTTATTTTAGTTTTGTTTAATTTAGAATGTGAGTTATTAGGTAACAGACACATATACCTATATGATATGTAATATCCGCTGATTTAATTACTAATTAGTTTTAGGTTATATTGCGGTAAATAGATGTATTAAAATAACGAATTTATTTACGCATGTTTAATTATTGTTCGTCATTAATATTAAGTTTTAAGAATGTTTTATTCGAACGAAAAAGATACATAATGTTGAGCACAAAAAATATTCAATCAAGCATCAGTTTACGACTTCGTTTTCAGATTTGTGGCAATTAAACAGCTGAAGGAAATGAATGATAGCTTCCGAGAAATCGTTACGTTACAAAATGGCGCATAAAAAGTTTTCCACAACGCTGTGTACTAATGTTACATGACTGTATAACAAGGGAGCACAATGCATTAAACTGTTGTTCGTTTAAAATTCGGCCAGTTCTGTTAGGTTTTAACATATAAATACTTAAGAGATATTAACGAATTCTTAGCTTGTACAGCTATGAAATCAGAGAATGTCTTCACGTTTCTCCAAAATGACCTTATCCATAATAGTGAAATGATTCTGTTATCGAACCAACTCAACCTTTCCACAAAGGACGTCACAGTAACACTTGTGCCACACACGATATAGAACACAAAGCAAAACAGTGTCAATCAATCACAAAACAAACTGAGAGTAATCTCACAATATAATTTTCGTAAGTCCAAGACCAACACACACGCGTCACGCGCTTCGAATCTTCAGACTAGCAAACTTATGAACACTTTGGGAGAGCCGAAGTGTTAGAACTCGTGTCCCTGCCAAAGTTTCGAGCAGGTGCTGACGTCACTATGTAGGTAAATATACCGACATACTAATATATAACATGCATTTGATACATTGCTTTCTTTCAAACTGGTGTCGGTTGAAAGTAAACATTGTAAATATAAACGATCGTTACGATACCCTTCCACGAGATGTTTAACAAAATTTACTAATATCTATCTATGTATATTGGAAAAAATCAGTACACATAAATAAAAGCAGCATCGACCTTTGCCGCGAGTGTAATTAGAGAACTACTAGAAAGGTGAAAGCAGTTTGTAGGACTCAGAATAGTACGCTTAGGAAAAACTAGCATTACTCCGCAATGAATGAAATCTATAAATACCGTACAGTATTTAAATTGGGTTCTATATTATTGTAAAGCAAACTATCTCTGCGGGCATTAAGAAACCTATGCTTATAAGATCAGTTAAGGAAAGATTAATACATTTTTGATGTTTTTTTTTGTTATTAATAAATTGCAGCAGAACATTTGCGGGATGAACGAAGAGGTTAAAATAATAGAAACCATCGATAATACGATAAGTGGAAGGCAGTGAGAACGGAAGAATGAACAGAGCAATGAGATTCACGCATGAATCAGTAAAATTACAATGCAAAAATACATAGTTTGCACTTATAAGTAACTATATAAATAAATCTACTGCGTACGATTTACTGATTACACAAACACAATCAAATACAAAGCATACTATCAAATTTTGAAAAGTAATTGTTTTAACACTAATACATTTGCATAATTTTACAACCTAATAATAACTCTGCGATTTCTCTTTTACGAGTACAAGGTCAAAACTTGTCCTAAATTATTTTGCTAATGACACATTAAAAATAATCTTGGATGCAGAAGCTTTTTTGCCCCCTATTGTTTGATGGAAAAAAACTCGTAAAAATATAAACGAAATTCGAAGAGTTACAGAACCATGCAAACATCCACGTCGAATTACCACTGGAAGTGGTACCAGTAGATCTCACCAGATTTTGGAAAAGCTGGAGGTGCCAAAGAATGGGACCCATCATCAGGAGGCTGAATGGGGGTCGTTGGTGAGAGGAGGTCGTCGAAACTTTTTAGCTGGGTCATGATCGTCAGCAACGATGGACCGACTAAAGAGATAACAATGAATGAAATACCGACTCAACTAAATATTTCATCGAACAACTTGAGTTTAGAAACAGAAAAGTGAAATGTTAATGGCGATGTAAATATATTATAGCAAGATTAATGGTTTTTGTACAATGTTACATAAAATTAAAGCGCATTTTTAGTAATTAGATAATTTACAATAATTTAGATATATAATAAATTTGAGTTATATACATGTTTTATTTAAGAGAGCAGCTACGAGAAGACTGTTGGTAAGTACCCTTGGTTATTGAGCTGGCCGCTTCTAGAACGGCATGGTAGGTAGACCATCAGAACAAAATAAGGGTTGTTAAACTATTGCTTCTCTGTAGAAATAGCAGTGGTATTGCGCACGCTTATCTCTATAAATACTTTTCCCTCTAAGTTCTGTCTTTATTATTATTTATAGCTTGACCAAAATTACAAAATCGGTGAGAGGCGAAGATAATAGACGTCTAGAAGAATGAACATAGGGAAATGACGATGTATAGCCGAGAGATAAAATAGTACAGAGCGTCCACAAATATTAAAGCGAATAAGCTTACGTTTCAATGGCTTCGTAATCGGTGCTTCCGCAGGTTCTGTTGTAGTTTTCGCAGTGCTTTCAACTGGTTTCAGTTTCTTCTGAGTCCAGGGTGGTGGCGCTTCTGAATCTTTCTCTTTGACCCACGGAGGCCTAAAGGTCTCACGTTTTGGGGCCGAATTGTCCCTGCTAACGTTGCCGATAGGCATTGTGGTGTTCTGTGGATACTGTGATGATAATATTCTTTAAAATTGTGTAGCTATATTTGTGCGACAAGAATATGGAAAATTGATATAAATATGATTGGATGTTATTAGATTTTTTTTTCTTCACAATCAAATTAACATTCATTTAATTTACGTAGACCTTCAAGTAATACTTTTTGATGGAGTTGTTTTCATTTATACACCACGTTCTGATTTATACGAACTTTACGAAGACAGTAATTTTTGAATTTTGAACTGCTTTAATCTTTCCAAAAAGATCGCTTTCTGCCTGATTTTACTAACGTGAACTAGATTCAAGAGCACAGGCAATAAATAAACTGGTAAGTATGTATATGCCTGTACATTGAATAAAACAGGAATGATCCAGAACTTTTAAATTGACTAAAACTGTAAATACCTACTGTTCATTCATTCAATAAACTTTTAATACGTGAACAAGCCAACAGCCGCCATAAACCTTTGGCGCGTTATTTTCAGCACGTGCAAACAAAAATCGCTAATGTTATTAATTCATCGTAAACACGCGCCTCGGTCGAATACATTCGGTACGATGTTGTATTTTTGTCTCAATTTATGTTATTACACGAAAAGTCTTTTAGACTAAATTCACTTTGACACTTGAAAGGGGTATTTTAATAGATTATTTAAAAACATTTAAGTAGGTCGTGGCACTTCGTATGAAGGAATGAACATCGTTACGTAACTTTGAACAAGTCAAACCACGGCTTTTTTCATAAATATGACATAGATGATATATGTATGTATGTCCTCTCCGCGGTTTGCTAACGTTGGAGGAGCAGATGAATGCTTCCCACGCTTGTGGATACTATGCAATTTTAGTGTACTCCTATGTGTATATCAACTTAATTATAGCTGTGATAGCGTCTAGGAGAGCAGTTGGCAAGATACATTTATTCAATTTTATGAGAACTATGATTGTTCACGCATGTTTTAAATTTGATTTATCGATAGTATTTGAATGCCTGTCCATTATGCTGAACCAGGTTTAAATGTTATTAATGACATTATATCATGTTAAATTTATCGTTTGATAGACATGCTTTCAAAGCATAACATTGTCTGTTATTTAAGAAACACAATATGATATGATGAAAAAATATGTAAGTATTTTTGGAACAATTAGCTCGATTCAATTTGTTTTCGTTATTGTAGCTGTTTCTACTGTTCTGAAAAATAATCAATGTATTATTTAATTACATGTGCAGATTGATAATTGAAGTTCTAATGGAAAATTGAATTATAAGGGTTCTTTTAATATTTTAATCAGTAAAATGTGTTACAATATGTAAGTCTGAAATTAGTTAGATCTAGATCTGAAAGAAAACGATAACTAACTGTTAATTTAAAAAGAAACGGGTGAAATTAGTTTTAGTTATAGTGTTCGAGTGGTGTATGTGTTGACTTATTGTTAGATCCGTATTTCTTACTGCTCTATTGCGTGTATAAGCGCGTGTAAGTGTATTGTGTGATAATTTCTGTAAACACAAATATTGTAGTTACGCACTTCGACAGAACACGGAACACAGCACTAAGAAATCAACTTAGCATTATTTGTATATGGAAATATGGCAAACTTTAGTTCGAACGCGAGTATTTTGTTTTGTAAGAATTTCGGTAAGACGCGACGTCGGGCGCGCGTAGCTTGCGACTAGCGGCGGAATTTCGTGTTCGAACAATCCTCTGGAACTTATAAATAGGTGCGTCAAGACACGTATGTACCACGAATAATTCGGGAACTGTTCCCTCTGTTAGATTATTATCTCGTGCGCATCCGTTCAGAAAACTACCTATAATTAATTCCTTAATATTTTTATTTACAATGTAAGTTTAATTTTTAAAGGCATTGGGCACGTTAGCTGCCGTACCTACTATTAGCAATGAATATCTGGCAATCACGTGTAAATCTTATAAAGCTTACAGTTTAGTACGAGTACTATTCTTCCTTCCGTATTTATTTAAAACAATCTCACCTACTAGTCTAATAATTTTTGTATATTTTACGTATGAGATATTTGCCTAAAATTAAATATGCGATGTTAAAATGTACGAAGTTGTATTTCAATTTCTTTTTATTAAATAACTGAAACATAATGGCTCAGCATTATTGGGCACTTCAATATTTAAAAATATGAACAGAATATAAGTTAAGTCAAGTAAGTGAATACAGTCGATCAAAATTAAATTTAAAATACATAGTATCACGATAAATGGCGATTTATCAGATTGATGGACACGGCCGGGTGCGTTTTAAATAAAACTGTCGACGTCACCAAATCTATTTTGGAAGCTTTCCTGTCTCGCCGCGCCGAACACGTTAACTATGACATCGACTTTATTTCAATACCTTATGGTTTAGTACGTAAACATGATTAATTATTATTATTCTACCACCAAGCTTTGTCCCTTACGGTGTTGCCAGAAAGTACTGAAATCTAAATATCCTAACAGACCTGACATGATATTCCTACACTCTACACATTCTTTTAAGAAAGCCATGACCCTACCTACAAAACTAATAGTAGAATACTGAACTTATTTATATTTGACCCATTACCTACCACGACCACTACATTCTGCTTACCAGTCTTTTACTAATAATTTAAATATGACTCTCCCCGTATAAATTGAATATTTAATTCTCTATCAAGTAATTAGTAACGTATTGTCGTCACATATTAGCTTTAATTATAAAATTAATTCAACATTCATGAACAAATTTTATTAATTACATTTATGGACGTATTTATGAATTATAATTTTGTGATTGAATTAAAAAAATAACATTATAAGGTATAAATAAGCACTTCACTTTTAATATACGAGCTCGATTTTTGGTTAAAGAATAAAAAACGCGATCTAAGAGAGTTAATTCTATCACCCGTAGTAAAAAAGCGTGAAAGGGAAGACAGCGAAGAAAAACGCCAAAAAGTCCTTATTGTGATCTAATAGGGCATTCAAATAATCAATATTTTATAAATTGCAGCCAATTGTTTTAAACCTTTTTAGTATTTCACTGCTACAGCACTTTTAATACTGAGACCGATTAAGGTGGTAGACAAGGTGGTAGAACCCTCTGTGGTTCGACTCCGGCGGCACCACCGTCACACCTATTTCTGCCTTATAACGGCAGTGTTAAGCGCTGCTGTGTTCTGGTTTGAAGGGTGTGGTAAGGGAGACATACTTTTCGAGGCATTCCAACTTAG
>DWQT01004014.1:0-11723 GCA_018244895.1 Myscelus amystis hages | reverse complement strand
GTGAAAATTATATTAAGTGTTTTTAATGTAATATTAATAAAAGATATTCGAAAAAAAAAAACAGAAAATTATAATTTTTCAAAGCGTTATTTTTATTTTAACAAAGATTTAATTCAAATAAGTTGTTAGTATTTTAAAAGATAATAAACTTAATATGAAATAATTAATAATGTTCATTGAACATCCATTAAGCCGAAATACGTAGAACCTGTCTTAGGAATTCTACATGAATCTGTTATCTAGTCAAAACGTAATAAATAATACGAAGAATTTAAATATGCATACATAGTTACTAATGTATTTTTAGCGTATTATTTTAAATTAAGAACACTTTATAAATCAATATACTGTTTAAGTTTACAACAGTGGCAGCCCTATTTTTCTATAAGCGCATGAGGGCATCCCGAGATTAAATACCAACATGGAAACACGCACTCAAAGAAAGCAAAACTAAAGGAGTTGAACAGGATAGGGTTAAAGGCTGCGGTTTTCTTAACCTAGTTTTACTGCAATGAATTTACACAGGTATTTATTCTTATGAAGTTCCATGTTGCTCGCAAAGATTATCTGATTTATCGATATACTTGAGCCGAGCGAATAGAATTTTTATGTTATACGTAAATTACCAAATAATCGATTCCAAACGTTGACATCAACAGTCACAATAATTAATGGAGCCGTTTTTATTATTCTCTAATTTACACACGTTTAATCTCTCTGCATCTGTTGACAGTTTTAGTAGCATTCCATTAAGAGAGCTATGGCAGTCATAGCTGTACAATTACTAATTTATATTAATTTATTATATTATTATTTATTAGTAGCTGTGGTCAAAAGAACTGATTGTGCACGGGATACGGTAATTGAGACCGTGGCGCCATCTATACCGCTTATTTGATTAAAACGTGAAAGTCAGATATTTGTCCGCGAGACATAATAAACCCATGTCACTCTCAGCCTTTTTTCTATGTCCATTTACTCTATTTTAAACATTGACGTATTTAAATAAGCTGTTAACAAATAAAATAAATATAATGTGTACCTATATCTAAAGTTTCACACGTATCTTTTCACGTGATTTTTACGTGACTGACTACCAAACATACAAACTGTTAATTAATACTATACGTAGGTAGGTAGGAAGCAGGATAAACATGGATTTTTTAAAAATAAAAATCGTAAAACTTGTGCAAGCATTCGAAGAATTAATCCACGATATCTGAATAAGTTACGTCGAAAAGGATGTACAAATACTATGCGGGGAATCACTCTGCGAGGTTCAATGCGATTGCATCGAAACACGGAACCTCGCCTAATGAAATGTTGCAGACAATCTCTACGTCAGTTTTTTAATATAAAATCCATTTACAAATAGAAACAGTACAAGAGGGGTGGATCCCTCTAAACTTTTACTACAAAATAAATATCCCCGCCGCCCTTTGATTTAAAACGCTTTCGGATATCTCGCGCAAACATCAGATTTATGAAGCGACTTTGAAGATTTATTAAATGCTTGAATATAATTAATTAAATGTATTTATTTATACCTTTACTGTTGTTTTTATAACTGTATAATTATCATTTACATAAAGTGTTATCAGCACTGTTTAGAAGACCGTTATAAAAACATCGCTCGATTACTTTATTGCAATATAAACGTCTTCTTAAGGCACTCCACGAATTAAAAGATATCATTTTTAAACTACATGTTTAAAATCATCATTAAAATGCAAATATGGTTCCTCGTAAGCAGATAAATGTCCATAGTGACAAAATATATAAGTGTAAAGCGGTTTACGGTTTTTGCTGCCGTGGAAATTATATTAAATCGACCGACCGAAAGCAAGGGGTCGAGTGGGGAGCACTGAGCATTAATTAGTCATTCGACCACGTTTTCACCAGTAATTTTTGGTCACCGTCACGTACGGAAAGGATAATATATTTGATTAAGAGCAGTCGTTGCGGCAGATTTATTTGAAAGCAAAAAATCGATTCCATTCTCATAATATCGGTGTTGACCGTTGTTTTTGTTTATCTGGTAATTTCAACATCACATACTCGTATGCATATTATATTTATGTTAAGATCTAAACAACAGAAAACAGTGTCACAATTTTTGTTATTAATTTAAACTGAACAACTTTCGTGTCCAGTAGAACGATTGCATATTATTAACACTCATCTATATTTAATTTTCATATAATAATCAAGGCTAAAAATGTTATTTTTTATTCAGTGTTCTACTTTAAACGATAGAAATAGAATGGAACTTTGATGACATGTTTTTGTTGGGCTTGAAAGTTTGATCGATTGTGGGCGTACAATTACCTATTTCTTGTTTTATCTGCCTTCTCGAGACGGGCGAACGTGATTTCCGCAAAACGAATGATAAAATCGCAACAATCATTCCGAGTTAATTTACAGTTTGGTTTTAGCAGATTTTTGCGCTTAGCCAGTGCATAGCGTATTAAGTAAAAAAAGAATAAATAAAAGAAGAAAAGAACGATCAGGTTTACAACAATTTTGTGAATTGATAAAGATGATGGCAATATTTTTCAGAAAGCATTTTGTCATTAGAAATAGCTAAGCGTTTGTTACTGACCACAGATATGTAAGTGATAGTTCATAATTTCTTTTTTCAGTTAAGGGTATTCAGGTAAAAGTTTAAATTTAGGTATCAATTTGAGGCAACAATAGGTCACGTGTCATACGTGCCATGTCACATGTCACAGGCACAGATTTGATAGAGATGTTAGCGAACTCCAATCGTATGTTGGTGTTGCATAAAAAAAATCCATATTCACACATTACAGTAGTAAGTATTACTCAGAACCTAGAGCGATAGGGAAATCAAGAACCGCTCACGGGGTGGCAGGGATAACGGCGTGGAGACATTCCTTCCGCGTTTCCGACCACGACACATCGAAGATTGTGTGAAACGTCACATCACGCTGCACAATTCCCAGCTCTACGCATGTTGCACATGTAAAGATATATTTTGTACATAACTGTACCTTTATTTCTTTTTTCCACGATACATAATAATTTAGGATTATTCAAAACAAGAGTGAACGCTTTGCTTTTCAAAGGAATGCAATTATAAATGAACATGATTTAACTTCTAAAAGAAAATCAAATCGCCGCACTATTACAAGTGCTCAGCGCCTTTATCCTGAGTCCTGAGTAGGAATCGAACTGCACTGAGCCCTCGCACTAGTCTAATACTCTCGCACTAGTCTAATAGTAAACCAGACAAACGATATTTGTAACACCAAAAACTGTAATATATATAACAACCAAGTATTTATAGCTGTAATCAAAACCATGCATACACATTAAAACGGAACCGCGCTTACCCGAGCACCCGTTGATCGCGCGTCGCGGCCGACAGTGAGGCCGTGATGAGAAAAAGCTCATTGGATATTCATAGGGCAGAAGTGGAACTGTCCGGAGATAATTATTTTGGCAAGCGAGATACAAGTTAGCCATTAAATAACTGTCTGAACTGGGAACGGCTGTAATAAAATTGTACAGCACTGACAAATGCGTTATCTCCCATCCGGATTTATTGTCGCGATACCGCCGGCGGCGTGCCAGGTTAGCTTTTGTACGCGGCTACTGAATTTAATATGTCAAAAATGTGAAGAGATGAACCCCGAAACATTTCGTATTGTTTTCGTCTTTTGTATTTCAAAAAAAAAAGCAAGCATTTTTGACATTTCACATTAATGTAAATCATATCGGTTGACACAATTGAAAAACATCACAGAATATATTCTGTAGTGACTCAAAAGGAAACGAAGGAAGAATTGTTTAAAGAAAAGTTCATTTAGTTTCAGAATTATTATCAAATCATATATCCAACATCATATCTCATATTCATGTAACTTTTATTCACAAGCGAACTAATGTAGAGAGAATGCAAAACTGATCAAACTGAAATCAAAAGAGAGCAACAAAAAACATGAATACACATACTATTACACTGTTATCGTACATATTGTAATCGTTATAGCATCTCCCAATCGGAGCGGAGATTCAGAAACCTGCCCTGTTCCGTCCGAATGAATCACTGAATCGATTTGTTGTCGACGGCGCGTAAACAAACTTCGTGCGTAAATCTAAGTACTTTTGCCGGCTAATGGTCACGTTTCGCTCAATTATAAACGCTGTGTGGAACAGCGAAATAGCTGGAAAGCTTCCAACGAGCAATTTCGATGCGATCACTGGTATTTGATAGCATTTACGGGCGAAAAGTGACACATTCTCACCTTCCTTCTGCATTGTCCGTCCAAAACTGTTGTACCAATGTTGTGCAATATTGTAACTTTCTACACACGCAAAACGTTTACAGTAATATCCAGCATTAACCATTGTATCGCAGTACAAATTTGTATAGAGTAATGTTTTCGTCACCACGATTACAAACAGAACGTTTTTAGTTATGAAACTAAAACAGAGTTACACAATAATTTTTATCTCAATTTAATTCACAAAATGGCTAACAGGAGTTAACAAAAATAAAATCCTCTTACAAGCGGTGCGTGGTTTTTCCTAATAATATTATTGCAGCGTCCTAGGAAGCACAAAGGGCGTAAAACTTTAACGTACGAACACGACCATAATTTTCACGGAAGTCGTAAAGAGCGCGCCGCCATGTTGGGAAACGGCGAGTGTTTTGGCGGGAACTCGTGCTTGTTGTTTTTTGTTATTCCAAAAAAGGAGCAGGCAAAGGTCCGTTGAATTGTTCACCCGCAGAGTAATAAGCTTAAATAAACTTCACAGTCTGAAATCTCAAATGTTATAACAGGTGTGGATTTGGTAAGTTGTACAATTAAATATGGAGGTTAAAGAGACATGTATTTTGTATTCTGAATTACAAAACGACATAAGTATGTAATCGCTTCTAGCTGTAGACGTAAATAGTTAATAGCAGTGTTGCCATAACGGCTGTTTTCTTGTCATATAACGTAGTAGGTTTTTGTTCTTTTAAAACCATCCAAGTATACTTTTCAACTGTAAATTCCCGATAATAATATTCCAAGTGATGACGCACAACTTTTTTAATTCGAAACTGTTTCAACCTCGAATGGCACGGGCAGATCAACAATTTTCCGACTGAATGTTGCTAACTACAATTAGATAACAGAGTTTCCGTATTTTGTATCACAGCGGACCGCTTCCAGAAGTACCTACGGTATGTGTTTCAACCCGCACAATGTTATCAATACCATCATACCCGGTGTAATTTATACGGGTTAATCGACATCAGAGGCTTTTGCATTAAGAGTTTGTGACAGATACCACATCAAATGACTGTAGAAAAGGCCTTAGGTTATCACGATTAAAAATTTATTTTATAAATTACTTTGACAGTTTTTTTACCCTTTACCTTTTTTACATTTTCATCCATACATGTCAACGTCGGAAAAAATATTCAAAACGGGACAGTAAGTTTACATTTTTAAGAACAGGGGTGTGAAGAGCTTTCTAGATTTTAGCGTCACCCCGTGTCCACAGGCGCCGGTAATCTCTTAAGTAACATTTCAAATGAGTGTTTCGTTTGAAAACGGTTTTCGTTTGAAAACTTCGCATTAATCGCATACCTGTGTTTTTTTTTGCGTGCAAATAATCAAAGAATGAATAACTGTAGTAGTAGTAGTAAACTGTAGTGTCTACTTTCTACGACGACGAGTGCAAATTGCGAAGTTTATTTTAATCCGTCGTTTCTGATCGCGATTTTAATCCGTCTTTAAAACCTCCGATGAAGTTTAACGACAAGAACCACAACCGATTGGTCAAAACAGCTGTCAAATTTCTAACGTAACCACGGAAATAAAATGAAATTTGTGTATTTCAGACGAACACAGACATTCACATCTGCCGTTTTTGCATCGGACACGCACATTTAACGTAATAATCCATAACAATTGACGACGAAATTATCAACTTTGAGATCATACAAATAAGATTCACAATCTAATCCTCCGCTATTATTATCCCCTAAACGATACCCATAGAAAATATTCAAATGAGGCTACAAAATGAGGGGGCACGTTCTGTGAGCGTACGATAAATACAACAGACCCGAGTAGTAGTGTAAAAGATTATAAATCAATAAATTTACTACTATCATAATTACGGCGTTTGTGTTATGTATGAAATAAAAAAAAAACGCTCTTTGTGACACCCGGTTTGAGCTAGCATTCAAAAGAATCATGAGGTTAGCTTGGCGTGCGAGTCCAGAATATTCTTCAAACCACAACGGTAGCTAGCTGTGTAACTTAGTAGCAGATACAGGCGTTGAGGTGAAGCTTAGTGACTCATATCTCTTCAGTCGTGAATAGATTTAGTATTTAGAAATTCGAGTTAGGCGAGCACTCCGCGGTCAGCTAATTTGAAACTTTCCTAGAGAAGTCTATGCTTCTGACCGCAAAACGCCAATTCATTTAGACGGACGCGTGTGGCGACAGTGAAAGTTAGTTCACAAAGTTAATTTATTAGTGATAATGGTATTCCATGAAAAGTATGAAAAGCTTCAGTTGAGTAACAGCACCCGACGGGACACCGCAATAATTAGTTCATGCATTAAAACTTTATTGTACAAAACAGAAATGTATAATTAATGAAATAAATTACTATAAACTATATAATAAATCTTTATACAAACATGAAATTACTCTAGCATTCGATATAGGCTCCGGTATTACGCATAAAAGACAACTACCCTAGTCATATATAGTCATATCTTTATAAAAATTACGTAGCCAGTATTGATCGTGTGTAATTATTAATTTTCATTTTATACAATGCATAACATGAAAAACACATACAGTACCTAAATCTTCTAAAATGTGAAAAAAAAAGAACTATAGAGGTGAAAACATTTGGACGTAAAAGTTAAAGCTTCAAATGTGTCAATTAATATAGGAAATGCATTTCAGCGGGCGACTGCCTCGTAATGTCACGTTTCATAAGGCTCCCAAGAGGAGAATATTTACAAAACGCATGGCAATTTTAGCCTCCCCCGCGGATTTTAGCGGGCCCGCCCTCCATTCAGCAAATCACGCTTATCACAAAGCCATCACCGCTGTCAGGAAACGAGAAACAAAGAGAGAAATTAACAAGTGGGCTTCGATAAGTGAGAATAATTGGGGTGAATGAATATGGAGGGGTTAACCTTCTGCCTCGGCATAAAAATGGATAAAAAACTGAATACATAACAATATTACTGAGTAATTTATAAACCGCTCCTCGTATAAGTAAACATTAATTGATGCAATTTAAAGATTTTATATATATCATGCGAAATTAAGTCAAGTATTTACTACTTACTACTTTTGTAACTATTTCCTAGAAAAATGCTTGTGACACAAAATCAGTCTTGTAAATATTTCAAGTAGCGTTTTTTTTTTTAAATCACCAATGATTATAACACGTATTTTGCTATCATATTGTCATGAATAGAGAGCATCCTGAGCGATAAATACTTCGCGTATCAGTATTTCGCTGTCAGTGACACAAAAGTTTGAAAAAAGAACTCCGAAATTTCCAAACTTCGTTCGAGGGGCGACATCTTTTAACCGTAACCGACAAAGATGGGGGAACAAGCCTTGATTCCCTGATATAACTTTGATTCCGATAAAATAAAACGACTCGATATTGCCTTTATATGCGTCTTTAATGTATTTCATATCAATGCTACGTGGATAAAGTGGGGTAACTCAGACGAAGGCTTTTCCATTTTTGATCGGCAATAAAATAGTTAAAAAAAAACTATATTATATTCCATTCCATTTTACATGTAGGTACTAAAGTTTTTTACGGTAAGTGCAAAACATTTAATTTCTAAAGGCGTATTGATAATAATGCCATAATCGTAATACTAAACCAATAATAATATGTAATGATTTTAATGTAGCTTGTTTATACAAAAATACATAAATCGCAAAATTAGAACTTCAAATATGTAAAATTGGATTCATTTACGTTTGATATTAATTTATAATATGTGCATTTTAAAAGTGGAGATTTAAAAATGTTTTCACATTTATCTATATCTAAAAGTAAACATGTTCTGTCAATGAACTTAATGCACGTACGAACATGGGGACATCTAGGTAGGAGATACAAAAGTTTTAAGTTGGTAGGCAGACGGGTAGTTACTTCCCGTAACACCAATATCTAAGTAACTACAGCTTGTACACCTGCATTTGAAAGCGGGAACAGGAAAGGGTGGCTATTAAGGGTGAGTCTGAGAGGCTTATTGCTAGTGAGTGGTGATTATATACTTGTTATTCTATAAGTACTTACAACAAGTCTAGACCGGCGAGACTAGACGTATATATTACCTGTAAACAATAAGATAGTTAAACAAAACGAAAGATTAAAATAATAAGTATTTAATTAGGAACTATTCAAACTTTGAAGTTTTAACTGTTATTGTAGGCTTTGTAAAAATTAATGAACACAAAATTATATATATTGCCTAAGTAAAATTTCCAAACGCAATCATACATAAGATAACAGAAACTAAAAGACTTGTCAGTGCGAGAGAAAGATTTGATTAATAACTATATTAACTGGTGGTAATGCATGGTGTTCTCAAGATAAAACCGGTGAAAAGTTGGTATCTTACAACTAAAAAAACGAAACACCTTGCGCTCTGAATCTCCTACACTAAGCTGGCCCAAGAAGCTGTCTCATACACCGAAACCGGTCCGCAAGCTGCCCGATGGAAATGCGAGTGAATTTGAATAGTAAGCTGTCAAGAAATATTTTGAGGAGACACTTTGATTAGCATTGAATTAGTAACCGCTTTTTGCCTATCGTTAATATAATGTTAATGAGAGCAAGACGTACGAGATTTTACTGATCTTTATCTCCCACGCACGAGCAAAAACTGATAAAAAAATCAATTTTTTCCACCAAACTATGGTATTAACGGACATTTTGATATGAAACTTTCGATGAAAAACTAAATTGTTTTTTAATCCACAGGACATTAGCCTCTCACATTTTTTATCGGTACTCCTTAGTTATTAGTTCAACGAACTGTAACTTAAAAAATACAGTCGAATTGTCTACCTCCTCCTTTTTAAAGTCTGTTAAAATTAAAACACTGCAATACATAGTACTATAACATATAAGCACTTGTACACATCAAAAAGAAGGATTAAATTATTGAACTAGTTTGCTTCACAGTGCCGTAACACTCATTAACAACTTCCTAATTACGAAACCGTCATTAACAAGACGCCGTAACCGCGAGATGACTAGTAGTTCCGACGGAACAGTTGTCAAATAGAGCTGGCTGTGGCGTTTTAGATAAAGGCGATAGAGGCCACGCCTTTCAATGTGACAACAGTATAATTATAACTTCTTTTCTTTAACAGAATGATTATCTGTGCAAATGTCAAAGGACAAATTTGCATAGATGATCCGCTTGTCTGTATTTAGAGTCAGTAAATTTGCATTGGTCGTGCACAATAGTTTTGTGTTCGTAGAGTAGAGCACTGCGATAACTGTAGGAGTAAATAATAGCTTATTTTTATGTAAAAAACTCGAAAAGAAATCACCTGTTGACAAGCCAGAAACCAATCAAGGACATCCGCAACCAAACTCTAATATGTGATTTCGTTTTTAGTAATATTTGTCATTCAGAACATTCGCTTAATACTGTTCAATTCCAAATTATTTGTTTTCCTTCGCACCATTGATATAATTAGAATTTCTCGTTTGAATAGTTACAATCTCTCATTTCTATATATCGTTTGTTCTGTGGTACGAGACTGGTGTTTACAAATCACGCGTGTTAAGCCGTAGCCAGCCAGAGCTACTACGCCGTGTAGTTTTACAAATGGCTCTACCACACCAGCTGGTGTCATGCGTATGCTAATGGTAACAGATTTGCGAATTTGCCGCAACAGCCTGATGCTCAATTCGATTGCTACATACGAGGGAGTTATCAACAGGATTTGTATAAATCTGAATTAACGTCATGTACGCTACACCATGTATACTATACACATGCTGTAGCCCCCACGGTGTGGCATACATTTATATCATTAGCAAAATATTTGACATTTTTAAAAGAAATTAATGGAAATTAACGTTAAAGCACGACACGGAATGCCGATTTCGATGCTTGGTCGGATAGGTAATAAGAATGTTGAAAATATTTGTCTGCTCTGAATATCCTTGTATTTTTATTTCAGACATACATTTGTTTAGAAAAATATAACAAAATATCTATATGTAATATACATGTGTTGCGTATGTACGACATGTTTGAAATCTATCGATGGACCAAAATAAAAGCGCGCACCAAACACAGAGATCGCAGTTCTACCAAGACTGAACATAATCGAGCGGTCCGAAAAACCCCAGATCGATAGCGAATGCATGGTGTACGGAGTACTGAGGGTACCGCAATGCCTACGTGCAAGGGTCCTCCCCTCTGACTCATAAAGAGGGTGGCGCCCTCTCACTTCGGGTTTGGTCGATACTCCTCTCTTTTGTTTTACACTTTCAACGCACTGCACTACCCGATTTCAGGATAATGCGTTGAATAGTTAAAAAGCAGATAGATTAGTGGACGAAACAGCGGTCCTTTAAACTCTATTGATCTATTTATGTAACATGAGGGTATCTGGATATTATGCATTTATTGTACTTATTAAAAGCACCGATCAATTTCAAAAGTCACCAAATTAAAACTATTTTGGCATTGAGATATCGATTAATAAATTTCCAACTACCAAACCCCATTGCATTACTTAAAAGTTACTCAACATACTAGAATAATACGACTTCCAAATAATGTTAAGATTCCATCCGCGTTTTTGATCAATGACAGTTATAATTTCCCACTGAGTGCATTCCGTTGTACGCTCACTACTTATCTTAATTCCAATCTCACTTCAGGCATCTGAGTTTCGAAAACAATTACCGTTGCCTCCAGGGCGGTCCCTTACTTGTCAATACAATCCGCTAATAGGTTTAATCGAGTAAGCCTTCATTTGTTATTGTTAGGTAAATCGTCAAATGTAGATAGTCTGAGGATAGCTACTGTAAGGGCTCGGCAATCTGGCAGGTATTCTCTTTACGTATGTATTAGATAAGTATGTAGACAGAATATCATTGTTTCGAACACTGGAAGAATACATAATTCCGAAGACCTCTTCGAATTCTTCATAATAATTTACAATATACAATAAATACGCGTAAAAAAAATGTTGGTTCATCATTTCCGCTACTACGCAGTACACACTGCGTTCCCCAAACGTTTATATCGCACGATTACAAATTATTAATAGCAACAACTGTATATAGAGCCCATAGCAATATATAATGTACCTTGTGCGGGATTTCCTTAAGCAGGCCATGTATTTAGCTCAGGGAGGAAGGGTGCTTAGATCAAACACACAATATTTGTCGAAATTACTTACGCCTGGTGTTATCAAGAGCCTACGAAAGCGAGTGAGCTTAGGGAGAGAACGTAAAATAATCTGATCATGGTTTTATATTAACTATACAATTGTAAAAAACTTAAGTGAAATCTACAATGAACTATATGTAGGTATCCATACATGTTTTATTAATTTTAAACGGTTATAGTTACGACCGCATTGTAAACAAACGCTGTCAAACAGCAGACGCGACAGCAGCAGCCGCAAATGGCCATTGCTGCCCATGGACATTGACAACCGACCTCCGATAGG
>DWQT01004013.1:0-11723 GCA_018244895.1 Myscelus amystis hages | reverse complement strand
TAAATGAGCTATCTAACACTGAAAGAATTTTTCAAATCGGACCAATATTTCCTGAGATTAGCGCGTTCATACAATCATACAACCAAACAATCAAATACTCAAACAAACTCTTCAGCTTTATATTATTAGTATAGAAGTATAGATATAGATTAATGAAATAATGTTGTATATTGTGTTTACGCACGCGCGTGTGTTTGTTATTGTGTGCTTGCATGGGTTTGTGAAGCTTTTGTGAGTTTGGTTGTTTTGCTATTTCAAATGCATTAGTTTCTAAAAGCCTAATAGCCTTGTGTATGTAAACTGTAAGGTGAGTGCCGGGACTCTTCTGTGTCTATTAGCAGACCTCTCGATTTTGGTATCATTTCTTTGCACGAGACCAACAGTGTGAAAAATAGTTTAATCTAACTACTAACAATAATATGATCTACAGTTGCTTTCTACTTAGGTTATCAATATATCTATTTATTTATTTTACTTACTACGGGTAACTAAATTTTACTAATATGAACGTGTGTTGAAGCATCAACACTCGCAGGTGTGCTGTGAGACGGCTGTCCTCACTAACAATTTCATTTTTCACGCCTATTTTCATTGTATGTCTCGAAGTTGGAATAAAGCAAATCCAATTTTCAAATCTTTCTTTTATTTAACAACGCGAAACATCTTGTTCACTTTTGGTAGTCTTATCGTGATATTAATAAAACCAATTACAATATGGTCAATGAAGATATATAAATAATTTGCATAGTTTTAATTATTATGAATAACATTTTCATAATTTTAACACACCGTTACGCAACGGTTTCCGCTATACATCACAACTAAAACTATTTTATTTGCATAATTTTTTTTTTTTCATTAACATTGAAACGTTGAATTCGAATGTAATATCAAAACTCACAAAAAAGTATTTTTTTTCCTAAAAAAAGTATCTCGATGGCATTGTATTTTGTTTCTGACGGGAAAATGTTTGCGGTAAATTACATTGAATGCTTGTTGTTATTCATAACGTATTCTATCGATAACCTAGCCTTCGGGGCGGGGGTGGCTCTCTTCAGACGCTTCGTAGCGCTGACTGGAAGCACTACAAAAGAACGCACAGGGGATACAAATTGGCGGTGGCAAAGGATTTTTTTATCAAATAAAAAAATACGTTCTTTGACATTTGAAACTTTCGAGAGAAGCGAATTTTTCAGTATGAAAATTACTTGCAGCTTTTAAAGATAGAGTTGGTGCCGTTTAGGCACGTGCCTCGACACACTGTGGCGTACCTGGGGGGGTGCGAGCGGTGCAGTCGCACCGGGCATCAAAAGGAAAGGGGCATCAAAGTCGACGATCGATTATTCAAAAATTTATATATCTAATCTATAACTCTATAACTCTACTCTGTGTTCTGAAGCCTGAAATTATTTTGACCATTTTAAAGGGCATCAAGTCCTAAGCTGCACCAGGCAGCAAATACCCTAGCTACGCCACTGTCGACACATAATTATGTAAAGTATAAAGCACCCCGCTACATTGGGTTGGAAAACGGTAATAAATGGAACTGACAGCGTCATTCGCGTAACCATATAAGTAGTTAAACCATTAATACTGCTAACAAGCATATGACCATCCAAAAGAACGAGGAAGCAACTGCTGCTAACTATCTCTTTCTCTTTTTGGTGTATGATAAAACAAAGATAAGAATGGGTCACTCATCTTCCCTCTTTTATTATTTACTAGCTTCTGCCCGCGGCTTCGCGCGCTTTGAATTCGGAGTAAAACAATTCCCCTTTCCCTGTGCCGTGAAAATTTCCTAATATCTTTGGAATATTTAAATTCATATATTACAATTTTACTTATTGCCATTGAGAAATTCTGAATTGCGAAGCCGCGGACAAATGCTAGTTATACATGTAAACCTTCCTTATCAATCACTCTATCTATTAAAAAAACCACATCAAAATCCGCTGCGTAGTTTTAAAGATTAAGGGACAGTAGGTGAGTGAAAGCGTCTTTGTTTTATAGGTACTATGTAAAAATTGGATTTGTTCGTTGGACAGGGTTGTCTATGGCTGTATGATATCCATACGTAATGAAACGAAAACACGCAGTTGTCTATTGGTCATAGACAACTGCTTACAAGTGGTTCCGTTCTGTTGGCTCGTTCCGTTCCGTTGGTTCCGTCCATTCAATGATCTCGAAATGATTATACGATAAATAAAACTAAAGTCAGCGAGCGTAAAACATAAGGATCTCTGAAAACGCTATAAAGGTACTTTTAAAATGTTCTCTGATTTCAGACTGGCTGTTCGGTTTTGTTTTAAACTAAACTACATAATGTAGCTGTTACCCGCGTTTGCGTTATCAAAGGAATTTAGATCGTTCACTCTTCATAGTATTTAAAGGCAGAAACAGATTCGCATGTTTTTTTTATTATATGGAAGTAGCAGACGAGCATGATGGTAAGTGGCTACTGCCGCCCATGGCCATTTGTAATCGACCCCAGATAAGATTAGATTCCTATCTCAGGTCGACCACAGATGCGCCGCTACCCCTGTGGAATAAGCTGGAATGCCTCGAAAAAGTATATCTCCCTTACCACACCTTTCAAACCAGAACACAGCAGCGCTTAATACTTCTGTTATAAGGCAGAAATAGGTGTGGTGGTGGTGCCACCGGAGTCGAACCACAGAGGGTTCTATCACCTTGTAAAAGCAGCATGCGTTAAAATGGTACATACGCGCATATTACATTGTGTACGGGTTTGATTATGGCGACCACAACTGGGAATACTGGTGTAGTTCACAGTTTTGAATGTACCGCATTATTTAGTATAATATCGGTGTGATTACATCTAACCGGACTTGTGTTTTATTTGACTGGTATTTTCATTCAAATGTACAAATGGAAACGTTTTGTAGTTACCGTGTAGCGTTGTATTAAAACATTACCAAAACCGCAAAAGCCAGTCATTTGGTTTATCCTTTGTAAATATATCGTTATTAGATTATTAGAATAATAAATGATGTAAGTGAAAAATTAATTACCCAAGGTAAGCTAATACGGTATACATATGTTATGTATATAGAACACCATTCATACATATATACGTATAAATAAAATTGAAGTGTCTCTCTGGAATTTCAAAATTATTTACATGAAACGAACTGTTTTTAAAACTTTGTTCGTCTCCCTGTCTTTCTGCTTGTCCGGGCTGATCTTGGGAACGGCAGAACCGATTTTAATGGGACTTTCACTGGAAGATAGCGGAGGTTTAGGGCAATATACTTTTTATAGCTTGTATAATAGAAAATTAATATTGTACGAAGTAACAAATTAAGTGCCTAATATAAAGTCGAATTAACAGTTAGGTGCCTACCTAATTACACGTTTTATTTGTAATAAAATGTAATGAAATACGCAAAATACAGATTGCTTGATACTATAACTTTTTTGTCTATACTTACTATAGTCAGTTTCCTTAAATAAGAAACATTAGTTATGCTTACTGCGAAAATTATAATAAGCAGTAGGTACGCCGTAATAAAATAAACATATTTCTACGAAATTACTAACAAGCTCATAGTTATAATGACCCCAATACACGATAAAAGTTGAAGTTTAACGTTTTGACTCATGCTGTTTATATTAATAAACATACGGGAGATAATTGTACGGCGACGTCACCGCTCGCTCGTGTGCGCCGATAAAAACACACGGACCGATTGTTAACGAAGTTCCTGTGGCTGTTTGTTTGTGTGTTGTTTGCGTAATGTAATTATATTCTAACACAGTATATGTTATGTTTTCACGGAATCCAACTCATATGCACATAAAACTGTATCACGTTGGCACTACAGTACAAAATATAGTACAGGATTAATGTTATTTTAAAGCTATACTAATAATATAAAGCTGAAGAGTTTGTTTGATTGTTTGAACGCACTAATCTTAGGAAATATTAGTCCGATTTGAATAATTCTTTCAGTGTTAGATAGCTCATTTATCGAGGAAGGCTATAGGCTACATAACATCACGCTAAGATGAATAGGAGAGGAGCAGCAGTAAAAAATATTGCGATAACGGAAAAAAAACAATTATATAGCAAGGCAACGTTTGCCGGGCCAGCTAGTAAAAAATAAACTAGCAAACTGTTCTTTTGTTGTTGATTTCGATATAATTTTGTGAAATACACAGAGCCTTGTGTTGGGCAAAGTTTACTTTTCATTACATCGCAAGCGACAAAGTCAGTCCTCAAATATTCCAATTACAGCATTCTATGCATGGATACAGAGCGTTAGAAACTGCGGAATGAAATATACAATTGCGAGCGGCTCCGCCGGCTAATGTCGGCTTCCATTTAAATCTTTCCTGCCAAAACGTCAGTAGCAGACACGTCGATAGGCCTGACTACTGAATTGGAAGCTTTTACAACTTATAAACACGGTTGTTTGCATGCCCAAAGGCTGCCTACAAATGGTTCTTTAAATATATAAGCAATTAAATATTTCAATACAAAAAAGTTATAGGTATCAGCCCAATTGTTATTCTAATTTAAACGTATTTATTTACTTGTTTAGACTATGGCCTAAATCCGTTTCACTATGAGAGAAGACCCGGTTCAGCAGTGGACCACTAAGAGAAGCATGAAAAAAAAACAGTAAATTATGTTATAAATTATTTTGATTGAGAGAGAATTTCATAAGTCTATGTTTATCACAGCGCGCTTTTTATAAATGTAACGAAATAGAATAGACATAGTTACGAATAAATCCTTGAGAAAAAATTGTATTTAATAGCCATGCGCCCTAATTGTTATCCGCAACGGCTCGATAACTCTAAGTCGTTTAAACAAAACATATCAACTTTTTATAATTTGTAGATATACAAAAAATACAGGATCATATTTGTTTGAAAAGTTATTAATACAACTACTGGCTCACGACTAATAATCTGCAAATTGGTATAAAATCACTACGTAACGTAAAATTAATATTAAAAAACAATCCGAGCCCTTTCGCGATGGCGTCTCTGGAGCCCTCGTCGGGTAGAGCGAGGTGGAAGCTGTGGAGTTTGAAAATGCAGCGGGCGGTGCCGCTGGTGGCAGCCAATCCGTGTGTTACGAGCGCGGCCGGCGGGAGGCGGCGCGGCCGGGCTCGCCGGCGCTCGACGCTTCGTCATTCCTCTCGCGAGCCGCTCCGGGCGCACTCCTCTCGCAGTCTGCACCGGCGCCGCAGCGAACGCGCGAACTCCAACTCTTCGCCCCAGCCATGGGGCGCGAACTCTTCAAGTTCCTTCCACTTTTCGCATTCCTCGCGACCTCCATCGCCGACCCGTCGGTATGCCCGCCGAAATGCGTGTGCCTTCGGAACGCGGTCCGCTGTCTCCACCAAGACCTGCAGGCTATTCCGAAAGCACCGGCCGACGCGCACACTTTGTAAGTACAAAACTTTATAACGAACTTTTCGATCGCAATTTCGCGTCTACTAATCGCACCGACTTATAAATAAATACGGCCGCGGCAATCGTTGCGTTGCGAAAGTTAACTTTACGCGTGTTCGCTTTGTGAAGCAATGCGATGAACGATGACAGGTCGCTAAGAAGAAATGTATGCAGCCGGTGCGCCCTGCAGAGGCGGATCACTTCGAGTTGATTGTTCCGTGGGTGAAACTTCTACAAAATACTTATTAGTTCAACGCAACAATCAGGTACGTGGAGATAAACATATGCTCGTGCCCGCGTCGCGCCAGCAGCGATGTTTGTTTCCGTTGCATAAGTTTGTATGCTTTAATCTGGGAGTCGTTTCGAAAGAATATGGGGCATGTATTTTTCGGCGTGTTCAGTTTGAAATTACAGAGAAGAGAGTTCAATAAATTTTGGCTAGTGTTTTTTTTTTGCGTTGAATTGTCTAAATAAAAAAACTACGTTGGAAGTTTTAGACGTTCCGTTGTGAAATGTTTATTTCTACGCCGCGGACTGGGATGCGAGTTAACTCTACTTCGGTAACATTATAATTAGACGAAATGGTCCCCGTTAATTCACACATTAGCAGTGATTTAAAAGGAGAACGCATTTTTATCTAACTACCGCTTAAGGGTAGTTTAAATCATATTGATTATAAAATGATCTTTCAAATTATTGCGAAATTGTTCCCTTGGGTAAATTTGTTAAATTTAATTTGACTAATGAAGATTGACTCGGAAATACAAATACAGTATTCTCCATTAAAATAAGTGCATATTATCATATCATAATATTAAATAATTGAAAAATATATGTATTCAGAAATGCATAAATTGTATTGTGTTTAATAAATAAACATACTTCCTTAAAATTACCGCGCAAAGCCAAGGAAACGGAGATATCTTTAAATATTCCTGCCGTTTATCAAATAATCTTGACATTAGTGTGTTTAACTCCATAAATTATAATGTACCTATGTTTAAAATGAATAGAGTTAATTATAAAGCGGAACACGTTTTAATTTTATTTCGAAATCAAGCGATGAGATAATATTCGCAGTAAACTGCGGTCAGTTCGAAGTGACTCGTTAACTCAAATTATTCTCCGTTTTTTATTTAAAACTTTCAATATATTCACGTTAAAACAACGTGATTACATTCCCTATTATAATTTAAAATTGAAATTAATTCTTCCGCCATCACCAGTGAATTAACAGTTCTTATTATCCTCTTATAACGATAAAAAATACATATAAACCAAATTACACTAACAAAATGTATCGATAATAGAAAACAGTTGAGTAATATAAAAGTAAAAAGCTCGGTAAATTAAACAGTCAGATAGAACGACGTATTGGAACGTATTGGAACGACGTTCCTTATCGCGCGTTGCGAAGGAGGCTAGACGGAAGAAAATCAGACGGAAGTTGTCCGACACACTAGTGTTGCCAATTAAAAGAAATAAAATGTTATTACAATTCCTTCACCAATTAATCGAAAGGAACTACGTTCCATCCGTTGTCCCTTGACACCTCTCTTGTGTTTTATTAATAAAATTGTCCGATCTCCCTCGTTTGACTTCTTTGTTGGCGCTGCAATAAACAGCTTTTATTCTGGTGCTGTGCTGTTGCTGCTGGGTCGCTGATGCTGCTCTCATTCCTCCTGGCCCGAAGGTCTATATGGTTTCTTTCGTCTAGGAACCCATCTGGATTTAAATTGCATACTTCGTATAATTTAGGAAAACCTCCACACTTAACAAAGATATCACTTCGTCTTAATCTTTATACTTATTGAAAAAAAAATTTTTATTGATGTTACTGTAGCATTGGCTTATTATGGAAGCACGCGGCGCGCGCGGTCCATAATGGCAAGCAGGATCGCCATATAAGGATAGGACGATAAGACGAAGTAAAAGTCCGAATGCCACATTAACACCACTTTATTTATATAAAACATTAATTATGCATCGTACACGCTAAGTCATACTACTATAGTATGAAAGAAACATAGGGGGTTCATTTGTGTGTTAATATTGACATTGTTGATACAGAAATCGGAACCGATAGATTTTTGGGCTTTTCAAGTATTAATAAAATCTCGTGTAGTGATAATCGTAAATTTCATAGCAAATTTCTTGTGTTTCTGCAAAAAATATTTCAATTAAAACGGCCGTGGTCGATAAGTAAAATATAATGTGATTTGGCATGGTAGCCAGAATTAGGACTTGTGTACTAATCTTCGACTTTAGACATTACGCTTGTAAAATCGGCGCGAAGTATACGCTTTAAAAGTAAAGGCGCGTTTGATTTAGGCGTACGCTCAGATAAGCTGCTGAGCCTCGGCCGGCTTCGAGCAGCGAAGACACGGTTGGAAAGAACTGAAACATAGACGGCTTAAAAGTCATTAATGGACCGGAAATATCGCCGACGGCATTAACTTACATTTTCATCGGCGTGTTCGGAGCACACCGCCATTTTCGCCGCTGACGATGATACCAACGAAATTATCTACTCCACAAAATGATTCTCTCCGCTTCTAAAATATTCTATTCAAATTTTCCATCTGTTATTTTTACCATCGAAACAATCTTTACGAATTCTTATAAATCAATAGCGATAAGTTGGCGGAGTCACTGGAGTGAAATAATCTACACATTTTCTTTATATATAAATAAAATTGCAGTATCCGTCGCTGATTACAAAATAACTACACGTTTTCTTATAATCTACATGTATACGAGTATATAGGAGTTTTCCACCGATATATTGACTCATCACGATATCTCTGGAACCAGAAGGCCTAGGCATATTTGAAATTTGGTAGGAATATTTCTTTTGCCTAATAGAGATCAGCTAAGGACAGATTTTACGAAATTCCACCTGTAAAGGGGGGCTGCGGAGGTGTTAATTATAATTTATATCGCAAATCAACGTTTGCCGGGTCAGCTAGTTGGCAATATAAGTAGCCGACAAAAATAAAATGCTGCCCAAAGTCACTATTCCATGCGGACGTGGTAGCGGGCAAACGCTATTAGGTCATATTTTTATTGACATTGGACACAATTACGTTAATTAATAGATAAAGGTCATCAGTTACGATCGAAATTAAATGTACTCGTATCATGTACGTTTCATCAATACGAAACATTGTTTGCAATGATGTTCTCTCTTGTTATTGCGCATTTTGTGAATTTATACTATAGGAATTCTGGTCGTCTGACAATCTCATATTCAAACGCGGCTCTGTGGCATAGCGGTATGTTTGACTGCTCCGTGTCATAACCACTCGTTTGTTACTGCAATGATTGTGGTGATGAAATCCAGTGATTAGGATATAAAGGCACACGAAGTACCGAAAAAATATTGCCAATTGAAACTCTGCGTCCGACTAGAACTTCATTAGATGTGTTTAGTGTCTAGTGTCTTTGTAAGCGTTCTTGGTTGTATTACGAGTATAGACATGGGTTAAGTTCTGTTGTTATTTCGGCGTACATTTAATGCGATTCTAGCAGACACTTTTGAGTTCTCCTTGCCATCATCAGTATCATTCAACTTGTGGCGACTCTTCGCCTCAATATGGTTAATGCTGTTTTTATTGAATTCATTTTAACAATCGTTCGATCGTTTGGGGTATACAGACAAATTTTTTGGACAATAATTGCAACGTTTCCGATAAAGGATATAGCCGGAAGGTAAAGGATTCCTACACGACAAAAGAGATAGAATACGCGTCGAAAAATTCACTTATTTCGAAGCAAAGTGAAGTGCTATAGAGTACGTATGTGATGGAATATTTCAAACAACGGACAAATCGCCAAAGAATACGACACGACAACTAGAAGCGTTGTGGCACTAATGGATCTAAACTAAAGTGTGAAATAGTTTTCTTCTAGCACTT
The DNA here is from genome assembly GCA_018244895.1 of Myscelus amystis hages. Classification (NCBI taxonomy): domain Eukaryota; kingdom Metazoa; phylum Arthropoda; class Insecta; order Lepidoptera; family Hesperiidae; genus Myscelus; species Myscelus amystis. Next base: position 2,379 of record DWQT01004013.1, on the reverse strand, counting down.
AAAACAGTTTAATAACGTCAATAAAGGTTCATTGAAATACGTACGTTCATTTGCAAAACGGTCTTCGAAATCCACTTCTGGCACGTAAGAAATATTAAATGACGGACTACGCTTCGCTACGATGAATGTAAGAGGTAGACCACGTTAAGAGTAGGTACCTGAATTTGACTATGATGTGTCACAGCTTTGATGAAACTTAAAGTTTGATAGAATAGTTGTGGAAATCTTCGCGTATCCCTATTCGAAGGGGTGAGTTTATATAGAAATGGAACCTTCACTTGTGTTTATTCCTTACACTTAGAGATACCGTTTCACCTGGAAACGCATTATTGCAGGTGCAGATAATTTATCATAACATGTTTTTGGATGATTTGCCATAACTTTAGGCGAGTTGTGAACATGGGAACTGATAATATTGGTTATGTATAGCCGTGACTAATACAAGCATAAAGTAACGTTGTATAAAAGATTTTTTTGAAAAAAAATATAATCTTTTCTGTAACACGTTAATTTGTTGTTAACTTCGTTAATCCACTAGTTTGCTTTCAGTTTTTACGAAAATGAGAATATCCACGTTCACTAAAACGTGTAATATGTTTAGTGTTTAAATGGTTAGTTAAATGTGAAATGGTTAGTTAATTCACTGTTTTAATTAAACAGCGAGTAGTTTAGCGTTGTTTATTATTGCGCTAGTTAAGGCAACGGCCCGCACTTAACGGTGCCGTAATACGAATGATAAAAGTGTTTGGAGTTTTCCTTTATACTGAGCGTGCACAGTGAGTTTTATAACTTTTCGACCAATTATTGAATGTATCCTATCTATTCCGTCAGACTGATTTTATAACTCATAACTTAACTTACCAACTTTGAAACTTGACGATTTAGAATAACAAGGTCTGCGCAAATAGGTACAACTAGTTTGAATCATAAATAATTCTTCTAGTTTGAATAATCATAATTCATTATTAGAATTTTAAAAAATATTTTTCGTGTTTAACTCGTAGAAAATTTTTGCAACAGGCATCAATCGTTCGTAGTAGACTGAAAAGTGTGTTTTCCTTTACAGTGTGGTAAAATTTGAATTGACAGTAACAAGATTAGTACAAGTATATATATGTATATGGGGATTTCTTATATGAATGATACATTTTCTTAACTTCACCTGAAACATTAATATCCGTTTCAACTTCCTTTCATGGCCGGACTTTTTAAGCAAAGCAACGTTTGCCAGGTCAGCTGGTCAAACATTATACGCTATGGTTACATATATCTTTTGACCATTATACTAATACTGATACATGTTTTAACAATTATGTAAGTGTCATTTCAAGCTATTCAATTACCATCCCAATCATTTGTTGTTTTATCTATTACATTTTGGTAACAGTGTTCATAAACGAAACATCTTAATACTTTTTCAGCATCAGCGAAGAGGCATTTCGGATTCGTTGTAAAATGAAATGACAAAACAATATAATGAAATGGCCGTCTTCCCGCTTTGCGTTTTTACCGAACAACGCGCGCCGTGAGTACCTACTCTGCGACAGCAAATATTTACCATTTGGTGGTGTGTCCACGCTTTTATAGGGCTGATCGTTTGCTGTAGAGTTGTGATAAATATTTACTACTTTGTTGTACCGCTGCTGTACCGCTGCTGTACCGCTACTTTGTTTGTGTGGACTGTAATGCAAACTTAAGCCCGACCGCGAGTCGTTTTTGCAAAATGGACATACAAGTTGCTATCTATATTGTTACACTAGCTTTTGCTCGCGGCTTCGCGCGCGTTTCATTCGGATTAAAACAATCCCCGTTTCCCTATACCGTGAAATTTTCTGTTGTCCTTGGAATATCTAAATTCGTATACTGAATTTTTACTAATTGCCATTATGAAATTCGGAATAGCAAAGCGTGCGAAGCCGCGTGCAAATCGGAATAGTCTAGGCTAGTATAGCCTATAGCCTTCCTCGATAAATGAGCTATCTAACATTGAACGAATTTTTCAAATCAGAGCAATATTTCCTGAGATTAGCGCGTTCAAACAATCAAACAAACTCTTCAGCTTTATATTATTAGTATAGATTCACGATCCCATATAAATTTTTGTTAATTATCAGAAAGTTAAGATTGTAACATTGAAGTATTGTAAAGGCTTACAACTCGGAGGACATCAATCCGCATACGAATTTCATGGTGGTGTGATTTGGTTTCTCCGAAGTAATGGGGTTGCGGGTAATTATTAAATATCACTTGCTTTGACGTGAGAAAACCTTAGAACTCTCCTTGTTGTGTCTAATGGTACGTTCAGACTACGACACAAATTATGACATAAATGTCAGACATTAATGTCTGTGCTATTTACACTTATACGGAATTTTCCAC
>DWQT01004012.1:0-11730 GCA_018244895.1 Myscelus amystis hages | reverse complement strand
CAAACAAAACATGAATTACGAAAATCGGTTCAGAAACCTCGGAGAAATCGGTGTACATACATAAAAAAAAAAATACATACGGTCCGAATTGAGTACCTCCTCCTTTTTGAAGTCGGTAATTATGTTACGGGCAAACTTATGTTGCAGTAGCTGATATCCTTAAGCGAGTTTAAAAAATACTATTGTCACCCGCGGGAAATTTTGGATGTCTACTCTCTCAATATAATAATAAAAATATCAGAAATCATACTACGCCCGTATAAACGTTAAGATCCATAAGTACAATCAGATCTTACGAGTATTAATTTTTAACAAAACACTTTCTATTTAAGTACAAGTTGCAAGAAAAATCTAAGTTTAGGGGTGCTAAAGGTAATTTTACAATAAATAATAAAAGGGTAACAATTAAAACAATTCTCAGGTAAGCTTCAATTCTGGTTCCGTAAATCTACAACACAAAATACAGATTAAAACAAAAACTATATAACTGTACATATTATAAAGTTGTAAAAAAAATATTTATTTATAATCTGTCAAAAATAAAATCACACATTTGTGCGTGTGAATGTATAAATGCAGAGCATTATTTCAAAACGTAAAAGCATGTTTATTTTATTGTAATTGTAATGACTAAATTTACTTTACAAAGAAATTCATTTGCGTCAAATTTGTGAAAAGTAACCAAATTATAATTGGCGGGAAAACTATCAAAAAACACACAATTGAATTTCATTTTCCACTAGCGTGCATGCACCTTGCTCAATCCACGTATAAATAACAATTTCAAACTCTAATTCTTATATTTTCTCTTCTCTAAACAATCTACCATCTTAAATCCAGCCATTTTTTTTTCATTTGTGTACGCCTATGAAAGATGGAAGTTAAAAACTCATAATTCCTACATAAATAACATAATGAAAAAAAATTACTGAATTTGATTCAAATGTCTTGTTTTACTTAGATAATTGTTCAAGGTAAAGATTATTACGACGATTAAAATAAAACTATAATAGTACCATAGACAAAAGCTAGTTTTTTAAATGTAGTATTTTTGCTACACATATCCATAAATCCTATATCTAGTTTCTAGTTATATAAATATTAATGTTTAGATATAACTAGTCAATTTTTTGTTAGTTAAATGGTATCATATGTAAAGGCACAGATTCTATATAAATTAAAGTGTATAGTAGCAGCATTATAGTCTTATATTTTGCAGCCAATTTAATAGACCACCAATATGATTAGGTACTTATTTTATATTTAGGCCTGTGTTCTGCATTTAACTTCTAATTAAACCACAAAATGATAATCTTGTTGCATAGACAAATTCGATTCAACTAATGTTTTTTAATATACTTGATTGACCTAATAGTTAAAATGCTTCTTCTTTCGAATTCAAACTCCAAACTCGACCAAATATGCAGGTTCTTGCATAGTAACTACTAAAATACTGCACTAAATTGAGATAATAAATTATTGTTATTATTCCCTACATGTACATATATCCACATAATGGATTTAATCTAAGACTTAAAAAATCATGGTGAAAGGTAAATATTTCTCCTTACCAACCTACACAACACTAGCTATAATATAATTATTAATTCTTAATTTACAAGAAACATAACAAATTTAAAGACTTAGTGACAAAAATTACACCTTCAGTAATTACTGGCACCCAAAAAAAAAAACAATCAATAACCATTCAAACAGCGAAGATAGCGAGTTCCATTATTATAATAATGAAAAAAAAAAACAATAGCACTAAATAACATAAGACACAGAGCATTTTTTCACTCTGCCCAAATCAATTAAATAGCTGCACCCATAGACAAGAATCTAAACAGAATTAAACCTACATAAGATTGACCAGACATTGTACCATTGTAGCTCTACATAGTTTCGTAGTTTTCTTATTATTAACGTATTCCTTCATCTACCATATCCTCCGATCAGACGCTTAAGCTCCGTAAAAAAACCTATGCAGTTTCACTTTGACGAGTCCCGAGCAATATTTATTAATGTTATCGTAGCGCAGAGCTGTCGCGTGATAAAACATACATACAAAAGTTTCCAAAGGAAATATAGGTTATAGTATATTATGAATGTTTACGCGAGTCAATGCGAATTTCTTCGAAGGTGACCACTTACCATCAAGCAGTAGATTTTTGTAATATCAACTTACATGTTTACATAAACATTCATTTGAGGAGAAAATCAAGATAGATTACAATAGACAACACTAATTATGTTCACCGTAAACATTCCCGCCGACATAAGTTTCCATAGACAATAAAAAGATGACATTCGCTCCACAATCAGCATTTATATAACATAGACAAGTAAACAAATGTCACCCACTAACGTCATTGCAGCACGAACACTTTTAAAAAGATTCGATGTGTTGCTAGCATAAAAAATAATTACCCTAGTGACATATTACTATGTTAAAAATAGAAAAAAAAAACTACCAATTTGTGTAGTGCTTACGTGAATCACATTGCGTTGTCGAATTAAATTACTATAAAGGTAATTACGCTTGTACTTATAAATAGTATCCCATTGAGTGCGCCCTCGCATTTTTATAGTAGTTGAAGTATTCAGCTGGCGAGGTTGAATGTTTCTTCACGACGTCTTCCAGCTGCATTTGGTCGCCCCAGTCCGCCTGCAAAATACACTCATCAGTATCAACAGCTAGCGATATTACTCCACATCTTGATAAGGCATCTCCAAAAGAAAAAAATGTGTGATATCGAGCTACGGATTTCTATTTCTACTCATCCAGTGTTTTTTAATGATCTTTCCCTAGTATAAAACAAAGTCAGTTTCGCTTCCTGTCACTATGTATGTATGTATGCGTAGATCTTTAAAACTGCGCAACGGATTTTGATGCGGTTTGTGTTAATGGATAGAGTGATTCAAGAGGAAGATTTGTACTCGTATGTGTAACTAGCTTTTGTCGGCGGCTTTGCACGCGTTGCAATTCAGAATTTCTTAATGACAATAAGTAAAAGAGTAGCATATGAATTTAGATATTTAAAAATGATAGCAGGAAATTTTGACGGTATAGGGAAAGGGGAATTGTTTTACCCCGAATTCAAAGCGCGCGGAGCTGCGGGCAAAGCTAGTTATTATTGAATTGCTAAATATTGGAAACTCACGAAATTCGGGAACAGTGATCTCTTGTCGTCAAACTTCTTCTCGTTGACGCATCGCAAAAGGTACAGCCGTTCCACCCACGGCCATATCATGTAGTCGAGCATGCCTGGCCGGTTCCCGCCAAAATAATTCGTACCTAAAACAACACTTTCTTTTGTTTTACAACTAAAAAACACGAGGAGTGCCAAGGGACATCCCGATGGAACGAAGTCTCTTTCATTTAATTAGTGAAGGAATTGTAATAAATTATATTAATTCTAACAAAAGTGTCGTGACAACTTTTCGTCGGAATTGTTTCGTCTGGCCTCCTTCGCTATGCACGATAAGGAACTTCGTTCCAATTATAACTACATACATCAATAGACGGTAGGAACTTTATCCGGGAAAGTACGAACGTCACACCTGGTTCTGTGAAGGAGTTATTATTGCAACAATACATATTTCCGTGTAACGGGTGTAAACATTACATGAAGACTACACAAAATCATCTCAGTCTTCAGTAGCGACGCTGTCACCAACCTCTGATAGGAATACTAACTACGCATACTAATTTAACTAGTCTTATTCCTAGTCTAATTCATTGCCAGTGCGTTCACAATGTTTCACATTTAAGTAAGAATAAATTCACATTTTTTTGACGGAAGACAATAAAATATTATTAATTACACAATAGATTGCAACACTGACCTCTAGCCGCCAGTTCCTTCTCGAAAATGTCCAAAGTCTGCATTATCTGGTCGCTGCCGAACGCGAAATTCGTGTCAAAACACTCCAGGCTGCCTTTTATTAGCTGTAAATAAACAAATACATACATAATCATAACCTATGCTTAGGCGGTGACGTCACAGCTCGAGCGTCAGCACTTATGGCGGGAAGAGAGCGCGGGAAAGCGCGCGTGACAGTTCGGTTTTACGCGGGAAAAGGAATGTAGTTATGCGTGTTCTAAAGATGTTTAATTATTGTCACTTGTAATATTATCAATTTTATGCTTGTGATTTCAATTGTAAAGATATCGAGATTTCACAATGCAACTGACAGGATTGACAGAGACGCAATACATTCGTTGGGTGTCCCGCTCGCACATTTCAAACAAAACGCGGGAATGACATTTACATTGACATTACAAATTAGTTCCTTTCACGCACGATAGGGGCGCTGTACGAGTTTCATGCATTTCATCACCAGATAACGTGCTTATACTTTGTCGCTAGAGGTTCGTGGTGGGGCCACTGTTCAAGTGAAATATTCCTACCTCATTGAACCTCTCTATGAGCAGTCGATCCTGCGCCTTCACGTACGGGTCCCGGGAGTGCAGCGGGTTCCTGGTATACTTCTCGTCCAGGTAGTCGCAGATCACGACGCTCTCGAACAGGAACCTGTCCCCTTGATCCGTGGGTATTTCCAGCACCGGGATCTTCACTGGACATTGGATAACACCGATATTGGACGGACAATTTATTGGAATAACTATTTCAACATGTGAGTATTGCAGGCTAAAGGTGGTTAGGACAAGGACATTATGCTGCGTATTGAGGGAGAGGTAAGACCAGTAGTCATAGCGTAATGGTGTGAAATTCAGCCTCTCACTGCGGTGTCTGGGTTCCTAGCGCGCAACTCTGACTTGTTAAGTGTGTTTTATAACTAAAATTTAACTATCACTCGCTATAACGGCGAAGGAGATAATCGTGAACCAACCTGCACACATTAGAGTGTATAATATTTTCTGAGCTGTGTGTGTGAAGTTTACTAATCCGCACTTGGCCAGTGTGGTGGACGTCGCCTAAATCCTATGAGAGGAGACCCGGTCCAGCAGTGGTCTTACGATGGAACCAAATGAGCTTACTTCTTTGGTATTCTTGGGGCTGATACAGCCTTTCGAACATTGTAATCCCACTCAGCCTGAGTCACCGCCCTCATACTCACATCTGGGGTTCTTCACTCGGAACCATTCGGGCAGATGCAAGGGGTCCAGCCGGCAGACCTCGTACTTGGCCTTCTTCGCCTCCAGGATCAGCAGCACCCGGTGGCCGTACGGGTTCATGTCCACGTGGTACAAGCGCAGCTTGTCCGTCAGCGGCGGAGGCTGGGTCTGACCTGGGGACAGATACCGAGGGTGGATAGAACAATACCTAGGAGCCGTTGACATAAAGCCTTCTGATCCCTGATCTGATTTTACAATTAAATTTATCTTGTTTTGTTGTTTATACAATTTTTCATAAAAAAAAATTCTAAGTTTACTTTATATTTTTTAGTTTGATTTGTATAAAAGCGTGTACTTCAGTTTTTTTAAACCAATTTTTTTTTTCCCTCTAGCCTCCTTCGCAACGCGCGATAAGGAACTTCGTTCCAATAATAAATACATGAAACAACAGATCAATTCGACCATTAAATAGCCAAGCCCTCGCAATCCGCAAGTGGTAATTAGTAGAACTATCATTTATCCTTCTATAAATAATAGAAGATACTACGTGCGCGCCAAATACGAAATGGTTGGGGCCGTTGGGAAATGTTTTACTCCGAATGAAACACGCACGAAGCCGCGGGCAAAAGTTTGTGTGTAAATAAACAAACATCTGAACTGCAATTAAAACAATCTTTGAACTATTTCTAATATTGCGACAACACGTTTAGTACGTCCTTCGCTACGTTGAAGCGCATAGCTTCAACAATTGTAATAACCTTGACATCAATACATAATGGATGTGCACGAATTGCGTTTTGTTATTGCAACATTCGTAATCGCTTTAAACTGAAAGCGTTTTACCGCCATATTTGGGTATGACGTTTAAGTGTAGTGCTGGACTGGCAGTATTTTATTCATCTTTCTATAGTACAAGACAGGTCGACATGGCAATCGGGGAATGAGGCGAGGCGCGAGGGAACTGTCCCCCCCGCACACCGCACGTCACCCGCGCGCTCCTTAGTATTAGTACTGCACGATCCCGTATTGACCGCGTTTATTTCACGCGATCACGATTTTAATCTCACCCACATTGTTCTTCGTTGTTGTGTTTTAAAATGAATTCGGTAGCTTCCTCGTCACGTGTTAAAACCAAAAAACCAATAATTCATTCTCAAGGACGAGAACTAGCCAGAAAAGTAATAGAAAATTGTGACATTGAACGGAAACAGAATAATTATAAATTTCCTGTCAGTCAGACATTGAATAGGGCGGCGTTTTACACCGGCTTATCGAAAAGTACTTTGTCCGGAATCAACATCAGCAGGACCCGATAAACAATTAAAATCGCCCACAAAACGGAAGAAGACAGGTAAAAAAAATGTATGTACACTTTTGATCGTACAGTAATTCATAACACCATAACAGAATTTTATTTACAAAAGAAAATTGTTCCGACATGTCCCAAGTTACTTGTTGCGTTATGCGAAAAAATAACTTTTCCTTGGGGTGTACGTACGTTACAACGGCTGTTGAATAAAATAGGGTACAGGTGGCGTCAGTGTCAAACCGAACGATCTGTTCTAATTGAAAAGCCAGATATAGTTTTCAAACGCTATCACTATTTAAAGAAAATTAGAGAATTCCGACCACACCACAGAGATATTTATTATTTACATGAAACGTGGGTGGACAATAATTTAACTTTCAAAAAGTGTTGGCAAATGACTGGTTCAAAAGGAATTCTCACGGACACTACTTCTGGGAATAGACTAATAGTAGTTAGTGCAGGAAGCAAAAACGGATTTTTACAGGGCGCTTCCTTGATTTTTAAGGCCGGTAGTGCTACCGGCGACTATCATAGACAAATGAATGGCGAGAATTTTGAGAAATGGATAATTGAAAAGCTTTTGCCTTCACTTACTGACTGCAGTGTCGTTGTAATGGACAACGCACCATACCATAGTGTCCAGCTAAATGAGCCACCAATAAAGAGTACGCTAAAATCTGGAATGATATAATGGTTGGAAGACAATAATATTTCTTGCGACAAATCAATGAGGTAACCAGATTTATTTAAAGTTATAGAGAAACACAAACCCGTTGATATCAATTATAAAATTGACAATATAATTAAAGAACACGGCCACGATATTATAAGACTACCTCCATATTTGTGCGATTTAAATCCTATTGAATTAGCTTGGGCCGCCGTTAAACGCTTCGTAAGAGAACACAACATAAAGAGCGATTTGTGTTTGACAAAAGTGGAAGAGATAACAACGAATGCATTATCATCAGTAACGGAAGAAATCTGGGCTAATATCGAAAAGCATGTACAGAAACTGGAGAATGAATACTGGGATAAGGATATAGGAATGGAAAGTGTAATGGAAGATTTTATCATACAAGTCGGAGATACTAGTGACGAAGAATCACTAAGTGCGACGTTAGTATGAGCTCATTTGATATTGATAGTGGTGAATAAAATATTGTAATTCTATAACAACACAGTTGTAAATCTTCTTACTAGCTCATTCCTTGTCTACATGAAAATTATTTAAATATTTATTTGTCTGTCTATCAACAATATTAATTGTAGTGTAGTCATAAGTGCTACTGCCACAATAGCCTAAACTGAATAAATCTGATTCATTTTCATTTTACATATAATAAATCTTATTTAATTAATGGTACTTTTATTTTGTCTCATAGAAAAAAAAATATCGATATAAACCTAGGACCCATCACTAGAAAATTGCCATCTCAACCTGTCGCGTACTATAGATGTCTATTAAAAAAACCGCATCAAAATCCGTGGCATACTTTTATAAATCTATGCATATATAGGGACGGGAAGCGAAAGCGACTTTGTTTTATACTGTGTAAAGATTAGCGCGCCACAGATTATACAGACTTGTATGGCGTGACGGCAAACGGCATGACGCTCTATATGCCGTCACGCGGCCCGTGTTCAGCATTTGACTTCTAAAGCCTTATGGATGAACAGTGTGACCAATCTATATCTATACTAATATATAAAGCTGAAGAGTTTGTTTGATTATTTGAACATGCTAATCTCAGGAAAAATTGGTCTGGTTTGAAAAATTCTTTCAGTGTTAGATAGCTCAATTATCAAGAAAGGCTATAGGCTATACTAGCTTTTGCGCGCGGCTTCGCACGCGTTTCTATTCAGAATTTCATAATGGCAATAAGTAACGTAGTATATGAATTTAGATATTCCTATTCCAAGGATAGCGGGAAATTTCACGGTATAGGGAAAGGGGAATTGTTTTACTCCGCATTAAACGTGTGCGAAGCTGCGGGCAAAAGTTGGTTTGAAATATATGTACACAGCATGCCAGACGTGAGAATTTCATTGTTTGCCGTCTGATAAGGCAGACATTGCACACATTTCTCAATGATCATCGCTTGCGTCACACGCATGAAGGTCGCGTACCAAATGTACATATGTTTTACTGCATTTTTAATTCGATTTATAATATTATCTTTGACATTGATTCCGCAGGTTTGGGTTTCAAGAGGATGAAAAAAAATGGAATTTGTTTGAAATTTTGAAGGTTCCTTCCTTAGCGCTCACTTACGCTATATAAAGAAGCTATCTGCAAAATGTAGATTCTAGCTTCAGCGGTATCAGCTGTGCTTAGATCTCTGGGTTACTCAGTCAATTACCTTCCTATTTGAATTAAATTAAAAGTGATCATAGATGGACTAATCAATTGGCAATCCTCTAAATCTTCTTAGTGTTAACTAGACTATGACAACTAGACCAGAACGTGAGTTCCGTTGAGCGTATACTCTATGTGGTAAAATCAAAAATATCTATGTAAATGTTATATAGAATGCCTTTTAGATGTCCTCTTACCATAAAACAGGTATTAAAACACCTTATTGGGAATCAGAAAGTGATTAGTTGCCCTAAATATTATTATTATTATACTTATGAAAGGTTTGAAGTCCCTTATTTCTGTTAGTCGTGTTTATGTACATGAAGCTAATTAGCGCTAAGCTTAATTATTTTTTTAGTGAAAGAACTAGTAATGGTGGTTTGGCACATGACAAAAATCATTTAAAATCACCTCTACCATTTATTTTAATATAAATTTGTGTTTAATAACATTTTTACATTATTTTTCGCAATTTAAAAGCTAATTTAATTTTCATATATAAAATACTTATAAATTTTCTAATGTTACTATTAAGCAGTAACCAAACGCGGTATGACATCATCAAAACAGCTGTTTACATGTTCCGGTAATATACGATGCAATATTTTTATAGAATAAAAATGTATTTACTGCAACAATTAGTACATTTTTTCCATATTACACAATAGCGTTTTAATCGCAATTATTTATAATTATCTCAAAGAATTTCTGATAAAAAAATTAATAGATAACCTTGCTGGTTATTGACCTAACAATATTTAGCAACCCTTCCGTGAGAATTCCTGATGGTATAATGTTTCCTAGTTACGATAAGATTGCAATATTTCTACGATTAAGATAGGAATAGCTGGAAAGTGAAGTAACAAAATACTTACCGATATTTCTGTGTTGATAGTACGTCATATTGTTGGATTCGTTTATAAGTAATTCTGTAGCACAATTCACCACTATAATGATTTTATCGGCGGCGTGCTTAGCCCGCAGCGGTGTGGATACGAATAAATAATACGTCACTTTTAAAATAAGCTGCTATGACATCATCTGACCCGATTATAGGGAATACTGCCGAGTTAAAAATGTATAAACATACGCAAGGAAATGCTCATAACACGGTCTTTCTAATTTGAACGTACTATAAGTAAGGCCGAACATTCGTACACTGAGGTAATTTTTTATTAGGTTTACCTACTTAATTCAAAAATAGTTGTGTTGGCGTAAGAAATACGCTGGTTAAACATAATATCGATGGTTCCGATTCATGTAGAGCAGGGAATTGTCCAAAAATAACCAGACAAGTAAAGGGCCTTGATATAATTCTGATATTGGTGTTTTGGGCAAGTATAATATAATAATAAGCTTTATATTTTGATGCAAAATAACTTTTTGGCTAATATAATCATAATAATCATTGATATCATTTATTACATGCAAGATTTATCTAATTTGTTTCAGTCATCTTTTTATAATATTACTGATATTTCTACATAGAAAACGTAGTTCTTCTTTTATATTCATTTTCATTATATTTACAAGGAAAAATGTTTTGTAATTAGGATTAACCGAACGCATTTAGTATTGCCATACAATAGGTTATTCTACTATTTAGTAAATATGTAAAACCAACTGTGGGATTATTTCCCGAGTTATTTAATTTAAAGTTAAATTAAAATAATTGAATAGTTTTAAAAATGTAGATAGCGTATCAAAAAGTTGTACTTTATAATAGAATAGATAAAATGAAAGTAAGAAATTCGCCTACAGTAGAAATTTGGAAAAGTACATGACTGGGTTGCAATTTTTTTTTATAGGTTAATTTAAATCTGTCATGATGCTGACAATTTAACATAACATTGTAATGAATGATATTTTTTTTGCTTTTTGTTACCACTGCCTGTAAACAGGAACATTTTGTAGCATTAGGCATATAAATTAACCGCTGCACGAATGTGTAGGGACTTAGCATGACATTTGAGTCTACTTCCAGTGAATTATGATAACATTAAATCCGTTTTACAGAAATAAAGAGAATTACCGAATTTAATCTGTAGTTAACTAGTTTGGTGAGTTTGTTTTTATGGTATTGAACGTTTTATCTGAGAATACGCAGTTGCTTAATTGACAAGCACCGAAAAATGATTGATTTAATACATAATACACATATGCTCGGAGGAAAGACCTAAGGGGTAGGCAGGTGGGTAGCTAGCGTAGAATATATTTTGCACGTGTATACCTTTCAACCGCTGTTGATTGTATTGCAACTGTGATTAATATTAAATTGACATTGCTTATATACTGAAAGAAGGTGCACAGATTTTTGATTTCTCAGAGTTATGTGTGTTTTATTCATTAAGAATTAAATATCACTCATTATTACTGTCAAGGTACGCATTTCTGCCTTATAAAAGCAGTGTTAACTGCTGCTGTGTTCTAGTTTGAAGGGTGTGGTAAGAGAGACATACTTTTTCGAGGCATTCCAGCTCCGTCCTCAGGGGTAGCGGCGCATCTGTGGTCGACCTGAGATAGGAATCTAATCTTATACGGGGTCGATTACAAATGTCCATGGGCGGCAGTAGCCAATTACCATCAGGTGGACTGCATGCTCCATACAGGTGGACTGTGTGCTGCTTCTCCCATATTATAAAAAAAAAAAAAAATTATCCTTAACATTTCGTAAGAGTAATACAAATTGTGATGACACAGTACGCAAATAAGTTCAAACCAAAAGTGATTATGGTTTCTAGTTACAAGTGGTATGACCAATATAGATACACATCCATCCTATAAAGGTAGATCCTAGACAAAGGATAGCCTGTTATTGTAAAGTATTCTTTGACATTGCCTGAAATGAATAATACACTGTGCCGTATCATCTTTATCTTTATATTTTTCTTTATCTTTACATAGTATAAAACAAAGTCGCTTCCGCTTCCTGTCCCTATGTATGCGTAGATCTTTAAAACTACGCTACGGATTTTGATG
>DWQT01004011.1:0-11730 GCA_018244895.1 Myscelus amystis hages | reverse complement strand
CGCGCGCACGGCACGTGCCCGGCCACGCGCGCGCCCGCCGCGCTGCCCTCGCTGGTGCGCCTTTACCTGGACGCGTGACGTCACCGCCCCCCGCCGCCCTCGCCCCCGGCCGGCGCACGGCTGCGCGCCGCCCTCGAGACCCCACCCAAAGTTTGCCGATTGTGGTTATCAATACTGATATTAGCATCGATAAACTGATAAAATGCATCCAAGCAAAATAATTTTATATGAGTATTTGCAATGACGTCGAACTAGTCTTTCTCAAACGGATACTAAGTATTATTTTAATATCGTTGACAGTGCATTACGTAGGTAAGGTTTTGGTTATGTAGATAAGTAGAAGGAGCCGTCTCGCGATGGTCCTTCGAGCCGGATTTTATTACGTCACAAAATGTATAGAAAATTATGTAGTGGGGTTAATTAATCTATGTGGCAACATAAGGCTGTGGTACGTATGTATATAATGATTTGTATTTGTGATGGTAACACAGGGTTGTAAATAAAATATTTATACTTGTTGATTAATGATTTTTATTTTTTATTTTATAACAAAACGATTGGCTGACTCGGAGTAAAAAGTATACGTTGTACTTAATGTTTTAGTAAATTGAATGATATAAAAAGTAATGTTTATTACATTTGTGCCGAAAACCCTGTACTTCCTTATGTATTCTCTATTTAAAATTATGTATTAGCTTTAAATTTACCCGATAATATACAAAAGGGAGTAAGTTCTTACATGAAGTATACTGGACGACATGAAATGATTACTGAAAACCAGAATTATTTGTAAAATACAATTCTAGGTTATACATGTTCTATAGGTACGGCGACGGGAAACCTATAAATACTCAATATCGGAGACCAGTACCCCGGCCAGGTACAGGTGCGCCAGCTGGCGGCCGTTCTGCGCCACGAGCGCGATGCGCGGGCTCGGGCCGCGGATGAGCAGCGGGCGCGGCGGCTCCGCGGGCGACACGCGCGCGGGCGGCAGGCCGGCCACGTGGCGCGCCAGCTCCTCGCGCGAGGCGAACGCGCGGTCCGCGTACTGGAACCCGCCGTCCGCCGCGTCCAGCGTCTCCCACGGCAGCGGCGTCTCGAAGTAGCCGCCCTCGCCCTGCGGCGGCGCCTCGCGTTAGCGAATAGAAATATCGTCACCATGCAGAGCGGGCTTTCCCCACGTTGACTTCGCCGAGCCTTCCCCCCCCCCCCCTCACCTCGAAGGCGGAGACGGCGTAGTGGTTCCCGCGGCGCGCCGTCAGCAGCGAGACGAGCGCGCCGGCGCGCGAGGCCACGGGCGCGCCCGCCACGTAACGGTTGGCCGACTCGAAGGTGGGGGCGCAGCGCCACTGCGCCAGCCGCCCGTCGCTCGACAGCAGCAGCAGCCGCTTGCCGCGGTTCACGAACACCTGCGGCAGCCGGCGCTGTACGGGGGGCGCTGCGGGCGGCCGGCGAGGGCGGGGGCGGGTGGAGGGGGGCGCACCTTCTCGGCCTTGTGCTCGTCCAGGCGCACGTACGCCAGCTCCTCGAGCGGCGCCAGCAGCTGCTCCGTGAATATGCCGCAGTAGTGGTGAGTTTTCGCCGCCATCTCCTCCACCTGAATTATGATGAATAGATGGATAGTTCGAATAGTTGATAGTTCGAATTTTCAAAATTATCTCAACAGCCCGTAACGTCTCAAACTATGATATGCGCAGCGAATACTCTTTACCAAACCTTTACTGACCTGGAAATAAGTAAATAATAATACTTTATACCAAGCTACGAAGCACGTTTTTTCAAATCAATTTAAATCAGGTGTAAATAACAAAAATAATGTATTGCAGTGTAAAAATGCGTGGCGTCAGTAGATGAGTTGAAAAGGCCGGCAATAACAAGGGCGGCCGTGGGCGCTGCTCCGACAGCGCGCACCTGCTCCGGCGGGCAGCAGTGCACGGGCAGCGCGGCGCCGGCGCGGGCGAAGCGCCGCCCGCCGCGCTCGAGCAGCTCGGCCGCGATGGGGAACTCCTCCACCAGCCCGCGGTACTCCTCGTTCAGCGCCGTCCGCTCCGACATCGCGCCGCTCGCTACCAACATCATCAACGTCACACGCGACACAACCACACACCCGCGGATATTTTAAGGTGGTAAAACCCTCTGCGGTTCGACTCCGGCGGCAGCACCGCCACACCTATTTCTGCCTTATAACAGCAGTGCTAAGCGCTGCCGTTTTCTGGCTTGAAGGGTGTAGTAAGGGAGACATACTTTTTCGAGGCATTCCAGCTTAGGCTAGAGGGGTACCGGCGTATCTGTGGTCGACTTGAAATACTAATCTAATCTTATCTGGGGTCGATTACAAATGTCCATGGGCGGCAGTAGCCACTTACCATCAGGTGGGCTGCATGCTCGTCTTCTACTTCCATGTTATAAAAAAAAAGAAGTATAAACAAAAGGGTATAAAATATAATGATTACAGAGTTTGAACTTGTGTAATGTACTTACTGTTATTTTCATGTTACCGTAAAGTAAGTTACAAGCAACTTTGAAAGTCTTAAAACAGTATCACGGCAGCTTGTACTGTTTATCTCTAGCGGCGAGTTGGCAACTATCACTTTGCGAGCGAGAAATTCTGAGAAAGGGTAAGTCGCTTGAAAGTAAAATATCCATTATAACTCCGAATGTGTGTATGAATGTATGTATGTTACGTTTTTACCATTACCTGATTGTGTTGTATTCAGGCAATTAGATTCAAGCTAAAGATAAGTACATTGGCTATTTACAATATTTGTTTTACGTAGTTAAGGTAACCATATAAATGATAATCTGATACATATCAATAGCTAATTATATTACTCATTAGAAGCGTTCGCATCTACGGCGCAGTGGCGGTCGCTAACCATCTGCTAAAGGAGGTGAAACCCGGCTGTCGGCACTCAAATGGCTCTATTTGTGGCTAACTTGCTTCGGAGGGTACGTTAAGTAGCCGCTAGCGGTTATTATCGACGAGCGGCAATCGTTAAACCTTGTCGAATGTCCTAAAGACGACTTAAAAACATCTGACAATCGTATTGGTCATCCGTATCTCCAACAGTGTACTAGAGATGAGAATGCTCCAGTCCTCTACACTTGCAGGAAATCCTGCTCCACGCAGACAAAAACGGTAGCTGTAGCCAATACTTACCCGTACATAGACAACTATGTATGGTTTACTAGATCAGTTTGTTATAAGGCGGTTTATATGGATGAAGATAATGATGAATGTAATAATAACACATCAAATCAGGAAGCATATGGAGATAGTTGGCATTCGGTGTTCTCTATCTGCCACATTAGGCACCTGGCGTAATGATATAATAATGCCTTTTTATAAACATAATCACGTCGTTCTAGTAGAATTAACCATGGAACAATTAAAGTACTTACCCACAAACCTGGAAGTTTGCAAGTTCGAAAGCAGTTTAATAGCGCAAAGAAGAACTATCAACAACCTTCTTGTGCAACCGTTGCTGCGAACAACGCGCGCTCTGTCCGCGGGAAGTTCTCAAATAACAGCCTGTTAACGGCTACTTAAACTAATTTATAGCGTTCTAAAGAATTGTGTAAAAGATACATTTTTGACGTTATAGCATCGAAGAAAATGATCCCACAAGCGTAAGTGCGAAAGTATTGTGAACGATACTTAAACTTGATATGAAAAGTTTTTTTCTTCGGAAGTTTTACACGAAACCACTTAGAGAGTGTTATGCGAAGTTGTAATAAATCATCTCAATATGTCAGCTATATGCTACATGCAAATAGAAGAGTTCAGGCTAAGCAGTTTTTGTGCACTGCTCGCATTGGCGTCATAAGCCGAGCCGGTCTAAAAAAGCTCAGAATTTTCATTAGCGGCTTTCCCTCGGCGGTACATCGGCTATAAGCGAGCCAAGGTTTTGCTCGTTAATGGAAAACAGCCTTAAGTTCAAATCGCTCGCGTGTTCAGGGATCATTCGGAGGTTGTATTACAGACACTTAATCTTGCTTCGGAGTGTTGTCTGCGGATACCGTATTTTAGCGGCGTGTAATTGGATTTTTAACGATATTTATTAGCAATACGTCTTCATGTGTTAACAGCATTAGATCAATGATTTTACAGATTTTATTATCAGGGCGTTAGAAAAGCGCTCGATAGTAGGTTCTGGTTATAAGTTTAATTGTTTATTTATAAGTTTAATTGTTTATTTTAAAGATTTGAACCGAGCTGCTTCCAGCGAAACAATGTAAGACACTAAGTTACCACTGATAGTTAGATTTATGTATGTTATTCATAATTAATGTAAATTATACATAAAATTTCTATTAACAATTCATTATTTTACTCTTGTCTACTAATAATTCTCCAGATTAATGGTTGCCTTGTAGATTACGTATTCATAGTAGATTCTCATAATAAAATTAGCTGAAGTTTTTAAGGAGTCCAATCAAATTATTATGCAAAGGTTATTAATTATGTAGATACGTCAGAAGCTTACGTCTATTTCTCTTACTTCAGCTCCACTGATGCGGTTTAATCTGATTTGATATGGAAACAACTTGAATACAGGAAAGGAACGTTGAATTTTCTATTTTTTTATTTTAAAACGTCGACGCTCAATGAATGATGGCAAGGTACTCGTAACTTTAGATGGGAATTTTTAAACCGCAAGATGAAAATTGCGGGAGGAACCAACTGTTAATAAAGTAATATCTCGAAATGTTCGTGTCTCAGACGCTGAGGCGGTATTAATTGGTGTTGTGTTTCGATAAGCACTAGTAACATCAATAAATCCGCCCCCAGCCTCGTGTAGATATGCGGCGCGCCGACCACCAATACCGTAGTACCGCACCGAGCCCAGCTCCAGCAATTTGGGCCCATTAATCATTGCCCACAAGAACTGTGATTAATCGTCTAAATATCTATCACAGTGTTTTTGTGTGATCTTTATGAGAAATGTAGCAAATTACGCGCGTAATGCTTAAGAATGGATCCTTTTTTATTTGAACCGAATGTAGAGGAACGAAGATTAATTATAAAGGTGTTGGTAGCTGAGCAGACGGTCGTTATTGATGCCCGCCGCGACCGATTCCGGGAGGATTTACTTGTTCATCATTGTCTTCTTATTTGAACAACGTGTCGTCATTGATTGCAAATTTGCCTTTTCTTCTGATACGCTTATACTCCTATCGAAATATACACAAGACTTTTTTGTCACGCATTGGGTAGCGATAAAGCCAAATTTTCTTTTAATACAATTCATGAAGGTTTCGTATTCCCGGAGCTATGATTTAAGGAAACTTGAAAGCACTTGGTAACTATCATATTGTTTTGATGAACTTTAAATTATCACCAATTTCGGTGGATACCACGGTACATCATGGAGTCCTTCAGTTCACATTTCTTGTATTCGGTAAGCCTTTATCCGAGTATTTCTCTTGCAAATGTTTGTAACGAACTTTACCTTTTTCCAATTTGCTTACTCATACTTATATTTTTTATGTAAAAACTTATTATACTTAGTACCTAATACTTACTTTGTTAATGTAGACTCTCTTGGGTCCGTTATTATTTAAGTATTTACTTTTTCTTAACGGATCTAATTCAAAGGTACAAAGTACCGAGATATCATTCGCAATCAAATGATAAAAAGCTCCGTTCTTCAACAAACTTCGTTTACACAAGTTCCTTCGCACAAAGCGTCCAATCTCCCAAATCAGAGGGCGAGCATTTATAATTGTATAACGGTTTTCTACCGTCTCGTACTGGCGAAAGGTCAGCGATGGAAGATAATGGAGTCTCTAGGAAAAACATTATTCGCATCGAACCATTTTCTGTATGTTTATAAATAAAACGGTTGTGTGCTATCGTGGGCTAACGTTTGTTTGATTTAAGGAATGGGATAGGGAAAGAGCGAAATTGTCCACTAGATTTAGTAAAAGTAAAATACAAGCCAGGCCTAATAGCGCTTCCTATTTTGGCTTCATAGGTAAGTTATAAGTAAGGCTTTATAAGTTTCATATTTTGACTTACTACATTATATTACTATAATATTATCTTTAATATAATCTATAAATTGAATATAATACGGGCTTTTTATACCTACTTGAGAACTTTAAGGATGTAAAGAGTAAAGACAAAATTCTTATTGTGTTACATAACTTTTGTGCAATTTTTAGTTAGTCGCCGTTGGTCTAACTGTTCACTTTTACCGTATTTGCTTAGTCTAAAAATAAATGAAGTTCCAAAAATATCATGATCTCTTTTATTTTCGATGTGATTCTACTCGTAACAGCTTTCTCGTTTGTGTCCGACGATTTCCGACTCAAGCAGATATTCGAATTATTGAGCTTATTTCCAAATGCATGAATGGTGCATTTGTATTCACATGGTTTTCTTATGCACCAGTGAACCACGATTTAAGACGACGTTTGGAGGACAGCTTAGTAATATTTACTGTATACAAAATATTCACAAAACCATCTACCGACTGGATCTTTCGAAGCCCTTTAAGTAATGAGAACGCTGTAATTTGTTCACAACTATTTGATAGCGGTCTCTATAAAACTATTTGGCGGAGTTTAATTGCTCTGTCCGAGCCTCCCGCCCGTTTCTAATTAATGTTGCTAATTAATGTTTCCGCAGACTTGCGTATGACATCGCAATTAGTGACACGGGACTCGGTTCTTATGCTCGATGTCTACCGAGAACTCGCCTACATTTTCACCTCTATTAATTCTGTGGACGTATTTATAATTACAGTAAGTCATGAAGTTGGACCGTAAAATTTTGAAGAAGACTATTTCTACAATTATTTTAATTTTGTTTCTGTATTCTACGATGTCATTTATCTTTTTCCATTTTTTATTATAAGGACATCTAAAATTACTGTAAGCATGTTAGAGAAGAACGTAGTATATTACTTCTGCTAGCAGTTCTGTAGGACTTGAACTTTATTCTTCCTTCTGTAAATTATTAACAAATTATTAACAGGCCTCCGTACCGAAGTAAGCGTACATACTTTCGAAAACTTTGTGTAAATATTATATCTAAAAAAAGAAGTCTACTACTTTAAAACTTATTTCTACTTAGAACCGGTTTCAAATACGAATAGGTTTCAAAAAAGTTTCTTTCATAACACTTTCTGTTCCATCATTACAATTTTCTTCAGGATATTCAATAAAATCTCTGATAAGATTTCTATATTTGCCTTTTCAGAGATTTAAAAAATCCGCGGAGCGAGTCCCTTTCAGAAAAGCTTATTACGAAACCGAGGATTACTTTAACGATAAAAAGGCTTGGGGACTGAATAAAAATGCTTATTCTATAGCCCACGTATAATAATAGTTGGCCGATATCTATTTTAAACGTTGAGCGAATAGGCATTTACTGTGCAAGCATTCTATGTAATAACCCACGTCGACACTTCCCATCAGGCGAGATTGTGGCCAAATGCTGGACTATATGAAATATAAAAATCTACACGATAGTCATATTGTATACGTATATGAACATATCTGCAGGATGATGCGCTCACTGTCAGACCGCAACCTAACTGCAACATAACAAGTACTCATATAAACACCAATGCAATTGAATATTATTGTCCGGTATTCTATGGAACTCAATATTTTTATTATAAAGTCAAATTATTTTGCAACAATCATACAATCAAACAGCAAACATCCGTAAATGTAATTTGTGATTATATTTCACTGATGTGCCCATTTTCTATGTAGGAACGATTTACGCAATCCAAGTGCCCAAGCACAAAGTGATATCTACGAGTACCACAGTCTAACGATAAAAATATATTTTCTGCTTACTACAAACATTGTCATTTCAGCTCACGTTATCGGGGACCTCGTATTGATGTAATAAATATCCCGCACCCGCCGCGGCCACGGAGGGTTTCCCCTTTAATTTCACCAACATTAATACCGCATGGTTTGTTTTAATTTACTTACTGCTTGTATTGTTCTTCCAAATTGAATTTTACGCCTCTACCCACTTTATCGTTGCTTCTACTGTGGACTCGGCAAAAATTATATCCGAGGATTATCTCGATCTGCCCCATGTTGCGTTAAACCTTCGGTATGTTGAAAATATTTCAGATGTAACCGAAACGAAATCATACTTTTTGCTCGAATACACAAACTTTGGAGAAATGCATACATAAAATGAATTTCCATTTTACTTTTCTCTCGACTTTGTTAACGTTATGCAAGCACGTAGAGCTCGTAAAACGCGCTCTTATTTCTAGAGCTTTAATTAATGAAACATAATTGTGGTCTGCGAAGATAATAAAATACTGAGAGCTAGGTTTTCACCGGGGAATCGTTCCTGTCGGAAGACAATAAAAGATGGGGAAAAGGACTTGTCGGCGCCTCCTCGTGCTACATTCGCGGTGTCGTTAAAGTGCTTTTATGATGTAGAGATATACATTAGTACATCTCGCTCCTTTTATCTACAATTGGTTTTACGAAAGTCCGAATCTTTCAACGGAACGATGGACATCATTACGCCCATTTTGTTGTGATGGGATTCAATTACTGGTAACATTTAAAAAGAAACATCTATTATTCGAGACAGACAATGTTGAAGCACACAAAATCGGAATAGGGCACACACATAATAGTATTAATTAATCAATTAGAGATTTGCTTAACTCAACTGTGCTGTAACATTACTACGAGGAAACTGTATTAATACATAATTGCATATTCACTGTTACACGATATGTTGATCAGGTTGTAGCGTCGCGGTCGGCGCTCGTTGCCGCGCCCGAGTTTCGATGTCCTCGTCTGAATTAATCATAGTTACCGACCTGTCCCAGGAAACACTGCGGTGAATAACTTCTTACTACGCTTACAATATCATTTTAGAAGTGCCGCACAAGCTAACAGGTGAATAATTGCTACTCGGTCAGAGCTGTTTTGTTTTAGGGCACTCCACTCAACTCAACTCAATCTACATATGTATATAATCACTATAATGAATGTGGGGGATAACGATGATGTGACTGATGACGCGACGAGACCGATGTACTAACCGCAGCACGTTGCGGCCATAAAAATAATTTACGTTAATTTAAAATCACCAGCGTCAATAAACATTAAGTGTTTACTGCAGTGCAGTTTACGATTGAGGATTGCATGCGATTTCTTATGGGGCGCACTAATACCCCGCTCGCCGCGGAGGGCACGTTCCCTCGCTGCCGTTCTGCTGTTTGTCAGAGTTAGTCATGGAAAGGTCAACGAACCGGTGTAATTGGATTTTCTTTTCATTGTACATACTCTAAATACCAACCACCAATACGACCTATGGTATTCTTAAATAATTTATGAATTTACGCTAACGTCATTTACCTAGATTTATTGTTCAAATAAAATGCATTCCTCTTTTGATATTTTGCGGAGTGCGCGTTGTTTTATTTGAGAAACGAAAACTTAATTAATACTAGTCTTTGTACATTTATTTGGTTTATAGTCTAATCAGCTACGTAGCTACTAAAGATTTTATCCTTAATAGATACTTTTATTAGGGTCACCGTTAACTTCGGAGACTAACGATGTAACTCGGATAAAAACTAGCCTTAAAATACCACCCACGTTAAGTGGTCAATATAAAATCTAGATAATTGGAAATACTTTCGTCGATTATACATTTTTATCGTGTATAGTCCTATACATCTTGTTCGCGTTTCGGATTAAAGTTCGTGCTGTGGCAAAAAGAATTTAAAACGTGTAACTGGCTGGATCATGCATTTCAATTTGTAAGTATCGACCGCTACAACAGTCCCTGGTCGATATAGTTAAATCAGTCTAGGAATTGACGGGCTAGTATCAAACATTTAGAGTAAGGTCGCTCATTTTCTAAAGCTTTAATAATTCACGATTCACGAGAGATGCAAATAAAAGGTATGTACAGGTTTCTGTAATATTTCCAATATGTTATCGGTATCCGAGAAACGCAGCGAGCAGATGCTACTGCTATAAGACAATACAACACCCACGTCGGTCGGTGAACACGTGAAAGTTCAAAGTTGAAACACGACCCGTTCATGAAGACGGTTCATTTTGCTAATGAGTTTTCTTCGCGGCGCTTGCAAACATCGCATGTGAACTGAAGTTCACAAATAAAAGCTTCGAGGTAGCTACGCGGGAACTTGTTGAATCAGTCCCCCGGGAGCGCGGCGCTATTGAACTCTTCACTAACTTTAGTATCACTTATCGGAAATTGTGGTTCATTTTCAAAATTTCCCCGCTATATAGTTGTTGATTTTCTCTTCTGTGGAAGAGTACCTTGAATGCTTCTGTTCACAGAATCGTTACTTCTACGGAAAACTATGTTGAAACATGTCGTGTGGTAGCACAGCCTCTACCATATCAGATGGATATTCGTGGTGATTTTTACATTATATGACGATGGACGCATTTAGGGAAGCCGCAGCTGGTCACGATTCTTCTCTCACAACATGAAAGTTAAAGTCTGCTACGTTAGCCAAATGCAAATCGACAGACACAACAATCGCAATTTTGTGTATTAGCTCGAGTAAGCATAACCGTACATTGTTGGCAACATACATTCGTACAGTGTTTGCATAATACATTGCAGCTGCGAGTCCTGATACAACCGATACATGCTTTATTACTTGGAAGTTCTAGTTCAACAGCTTCCATAAAGTCAGATAGAAAGTACACGCAAAGTTAGCTGTGTGCACATGAAACAACTTCAAGCATTTATTTTATATCCTACTGAAGTTGTTAGCGGTTGGAACTGGAACGCTCGCTGCTGCACTTATGTTTGCTAGAAATTATCGATCAAGTTAATGCACAAAAACTGAACTTATGAATTGAACTGCATTGATTGGCTCTATGTAGGTAGGACACTCGTATATTGGATTACAATTTGGGGTTAACCTTATCTAATTAGGTCGGACGTATGTTGATAGCATGATTGTTTGTTCTGCGCCTGGGTGTAAATATTCAATGTTGCAATGTTGCAGTGAGCCCTAGCTTATCGCACTGGCCAAGTGTGAACTGGCAGACTTCACTCACCTAATCCTAGCAGTCGGAGACTGAATTCAAGTCTCTAAGCTATTAATGCATATCTTACTTTGGGGTTTCTTCATTTATTTACATAGTGGATTAGCTGTCCGGTTACCACGCACCGGTTCCGTCTAATCGTGTATGATTTGTCCCAACGTGCTATTACTACGCATACATTACGTGGTTTGAATACGCGCAACGCACCGGTCGGGCGCCGCCGGCCGCCGGCCGCCGAGTCACGTGCTCACACAATGATCAATCAAAGCCGGACGCGAGCGCGACTTTCTTTGGTCATTCGTTACGGCCGTTTGCCGCGGGACAACACCGGGAACGTAATACGACACCGAAAGCCGTTTTGTTTTCACAGCGTCGCGAATTGAACTCAAGTTACTTTTTTTACTTGGATGCAAAGCTACGTGTTCTATAAGAATTCATACATCGGCTCAAATTATGTTACTCATAACAAAATACTGTAGTAAAATAAATATCATTCATCGGTTTTGGCCGGTCTTCGGGCCATTATAAAATGGGGCAAAAGCGCTGAGGAGAAAAATCCTAACCCTTTTTTTTACCGACTTCAAAAAGGAGGAGGTACTCAATTCGGTCGGTATATTTTTTTTTTATGTATGTACACCGATTTCTCCGAGGTTTCTGAACCGATTTTCGTAATTCATGTTTTGTTTGATGCGG